>PVKA01012639.1:0-57159 GCA_004027165.1 Ctenomys sociabilis | reverse complement strand
CCTTGGTTCCCACCATTCCCTGGTCACTGAGCCTTGGATGAGCACTGTTGCTGGGGGCGGGGCTTTTGTTACAGAAGGCGGCTACTCATTGCCTCACCTCTTCTGCCTGGGTGGTACTGCAGGGTAGAGTTCCCATTTCTCAGTGACCAGGTTGTAAATATTTCCACATGGGTTTTCTACTATTGATGTTACTTAACTGGTTCTCGGTTTTGAAATGAAAGTTGTAAATGTGAAAAAAAAAAAAAAAAGAATTTTCAACCAGATGTGATAAGCTTTGCGTTAGATAAATTTTATTTCTTCAGCATTTTCTGAGCACTAGAAATGTCATCACCTTTGAAAAGGTCACATAGACTGTAAATTAGTGGAGAATTTTTTAAATATTTTCCAGAGTGTCTTTTTAAAATTGCATTTGTCTCCTAAATTTTTAGAACAATTGTAAAAGGATTCTAACTTGATAGGGTGAGGTTTTTTCATATTTTTATGCTTACTAAATGAAAAAGGAATTGATTGTTAATGCTGAAATTGGCAGTAAATTTGAACAATTTAAATTTTTACCTTCCGAAAATGTTCATACATTAAGCCAGTAAGTTTATATAAATGAAATTCTAGATCTATCACATATTTAAGTTAGTAAACTACTGTTATTTTCAATAGAACTAAAAATATACCCATTATTAGCAAATTGGCTAATAAATTTCCTTCATTTAATGGCTTTTGCTAAAATGTACTGTGAGATCTGTGGATACTAGATTCACTATAAACTATTTTTTGTTTTTTAATGCCTTTTTTCCATTCAGGAAGAAATGACCTGTGTCCTGAAAATAAATGTTTCTTTTTTTAATTAATTAGTGCTTCACATACAGAATCTAAGCTTTCCTTTTCTTTATATATTAAGGTTTTTTTTTTCACACAAAATTCAATGATTGCAACTTTTTCACATTTATCTTCTTTCTTCACATAGAAAATGAATGATTTTAATCTAAAACTTTGAGTTGATTTTCTATTCTTTGTTATCAAATAGAAAAAAGATTAAGCAAAGGCATGCCTGATTAAATACTATCCTTGCTTATGTGAACTGTGTTTTTCTAAAAGCATTCCTTATTATAAACAGTCACATTCTCATCTTATTGCCTCTAGCTTATATGAGGGGCTCCATTATCATTTTGTCATTAATTTTTTAAATAAGAATTTGACATGATTTTTCTGCTAAGGCTGTCCTTAGCATTGCCTCAGAGGGAACTTATAAACAATACAGTTTATTGTTCAGCAATGTTTTATGCAAAGCAAAAATGATTTCTCTTAGAACATGGAGAGATCAGAGATGGGGTGTTCATATATCTTATTCTTTTTTGTGAGGATTATATAACATAATGAGGATTAGTTCAGAAATGTAGTGAGTTGCCCCTAATTTACTGTTCAACTTTAAGACTGTACAATATATATAATTTCAGGGAAGGATCTACCGGGTGTTCAGAGTCTCACTATTAGATTGGACTCAGTGATCCTCCTATTTTCAGCTTTCCAAGAGCTGTGGTGTGTGCCACCACACCTGGTCTCAATTGCTGTCTCAGAGTGCCCTGAGGACAGAGTCAGCAGGCAGGCCTGGGGATTGAACCCCCTGTTTTCAGACACTTTAATCTGCTGAGCTATTTGGCTGACCCTAAAGACTGTGCAATAGTGTTAAGCATTTGGTGAACACACACATTCAATTTTGAATTTTGGTTTATATCTTAGTTAAGGATGTGGAGTGCAATCCTTTTTCATGATGCTTGGCATCAGAAGTATGTTAGCTTTCCTTGGTTGAAGTCGAATATTGAGCAAAACCAACTTAAAGAAGGAGAGGTTTAGTTTGCTTCAGGGTTTCAGAGCTTTCAGTCTTCATCATCAGGCTCCTTACTAGACACACTGCATCTGCCAATGGGACTACAGAGTGCTCCTCAACCATTTCTAGCTTCAGAGGAGAGACAGGAAAGGAGCCCAAGCACAGGTACATGGTTACTGGTCATTGCCCTTGTGACCTACGTCCTCAAAGTAATCCTGGCCTGTCATAGCACAGTCAGACATTGAGATACTTAAGTGTTAACCCATTGAGAAATCACACCTCCCACACCCACTCACTCTTCAGGCACCTCTTGAAAGAAAACAAATGAACTGTGAAAACTGATCATCAGGGGCAGAGAGGGGCAGCTCCCAGCCAGCCATTCAGTTAACAGGCTGAGCAACCTGTGTCTGAAGTGTACTATTTTTAACCTGTGATATTCTGTGTATTAGAAATATTAAGTGCATTTTCAACATACAATATTTGTTTCTTATATTCTTAATTATTTTATTAATACATTTTTGTACTATATATTGATTATGTTCCTTATAGAATTGGTACCTCTATGTGATGTGCCTGAATTCTTTCCTTTTATTCTAATCCACTCCGTCTACTCCACTTCCCTCTGTCTCTTGCTCTCCTTCCCATATCCAATATATTTATTTAATTACATGTTATTATCTATCTTTGATTTGTTCTCTTTATCTTGAATTTCTCACATGAAAGAAATTATCCAATATTTAAAATTGTGTGCCTGATTTACTTTGTAGCATTATGGTATCAAGCAGCATCCATTTTATTACAAATGACTCAAGTTTATTTTTTCCTTATGGTAAAGTAGAAGTTCATTGTGTAAAAATGTACATTTTATTTATCAAATCATCTGTTGATGTGTTTAAAAGCTATCTCCAAAATTGAACTCTTTCAGGAAGATACCCAAATTGGAAACAGCTGAGTTTAAGGGAATATGTACTTTTACTTTTTTGAGGGATTGCAAAAAAAGTGAAAGTACTACTTTATATTCCCACCTGCAGCATACAAGGCTTCCTTTTTCCCTACGACCCTACCAGCCTTTGCTATCTGACTTCATGATGATAGACATTATTTTTCTGGAGTGAAAGGTAATCTCACTGTTGTTTTAATACCTTTTCTCTAGTGGACAGTTATATAGAGTATTTTTAATCTATTTATTCCCCATTATATTTCTTTCTCTAAGATATGCCTTTCCCTTACAGTTCCCCACTTTTATTCAATGCTTTAATTTGGAGGAATCTAAATTTTCTATATTCTTTATATATGTTAGATATTAGTACTCTCTTTAAGGAGTAGCTGGCAGGATCTTTCCTGTGCTATGGGATGTCGCTTTACATTGCTATTTCCTTTGTCATGCATAAACTTTTATATTTACTATGATCCCATTTGATTGATTCTGGATCTTATGTATTTTGACATTGGGATTCGTTATAACAAATCCTTGCTTCAAGAATTTGACCTATTTTTTATTTTGTTTTCCAGCCACTCAAGTGTGTCTGATTTAATGTGTTGACCTATGGTCCATTTTAGTTTAGCACATGGTGAGATACATGGTCTAGACTGAATATTCTGCATGAGGATAGCCAATTTTCCCAGCACCATATGGTGAAGAGACTTTTTCCTGCCAAAATGTTTTAAGAACCTTTGTCAAAAATCAGGTAGTTGCATGTGACTGGAGTGTTTTCTGTATTTTCCATTATGTTTCATGGATTTATAAGTTGTCCTCCTCCTCCTCGTCTTCTTTTTTTTTTTTTCTTGTTTTTTTGTGCGCGCACATGCGCGCGTGTGTGTGTGTGTGTGTGTGTGTGTGTGTGTGTGTGTGTGTGTGTGTGTGTGTGTGTGTGTGTGTGTTACTGGGGATTGCACTCAGGACCTTGCGCTTGCCAGGTATATGTTTATTCTACTTAGCTATCTCCCTGGCCTCCTCGCCCTGTTCTTCTTGCCCAAGATTATTGTTCCTATTCTGAAATGTTGTGATTCTGTAACAATTTTAAGATTCTTAGATTACTTTCTCTAGTTGTTTGAGGAATTGTATTGGTGTTTCGAGTGGGACTTAGTTAAATCTGTCTATAAGTTTTCAAAGTATACCCATTTTGACTATATTGTCTCTACATATCCAGGAATGAGGACTCCATCCCCCTTTTCTAATGTTCTTTTAAATTTACTTTTTCATGGCGTATACTGTAGTTTTTGTTGAAGAGGTCCTTCACATTTTTTTTAAAAATATGTATATCTATTTGATACAGGGTCTGCCAGGGGCTCGCTACTCAGATCATAGCGATCTTCCTTTTTTCAGCCTCCCAAGTGCTGTAATTACAGGTGTGCACCATCATGACCAGTCTCAGTCATCGTCTCAGTGCGCCTCAGTGGTAGGGCTGGCATGACACTCCAGGGATCGAACCCTGGCTCCGGCATTAGCCTAAGCAGGAGCTTTAGTTCCTTCAGCTATCTGGCTGGCCTGTTTTTCACTTCCTGATTAAGTTAATTCCTGACATTTACATTTTCTAGATATTATTATGAAAAATGACAATGTTTCTGTAATTTCTTTCTTGGTGAGTTTATTACTGAAATACAGGGGCACTATTAACTTCCTGTGAGCTTCCTGTATGCACTGCTACACTGATAAATTGGTTAAGAACTCTATCAGGCTTTTGATTTCTATGTAGAAAATTCTGTCATTGGCAAATAATAACAATTTGATTACTTCCCTTCTTACACATCTTCCTTTTATTTCATTTTTCTTGCCTGATTGCTGTATATAATTACTCAAGGTCTCTACTAAACAGAAGTAGTGCTAGGAGATGGCATTATCCTTTTCTTGATTTTAGAGGAAAAAAACTTCATTTTTCTCATGTAACAAACCATACTGACTGCTTTTATCATAAATACATTTTATCAGGTTGGGATAATGTCCCTCTCCACCTATTGTTTTCACTAGTTTTCATGCATGGATGCTTGAATTTGTCAAAATTTTATCAGTGTCAATAGAGATGGTCACACTATTTTGTCCTTGCTTTCATTTACACGATCTATTATGTTTGTTGTTATGCACATGCTGAACCATCCTGGGGTGTTTCCTACTTGGGCCTGATGTACAGTCTTATCATGATTTGTTGCATTCTCTGTGCTAGGATCTTCATGAGAACTTTTGAATCTCCCTTTAGGAAAACCTTTTTTTTTTTTCTTCAATTTTTAATCATGGATTGAACTCAGGACCTTGTGCTTTCCAGGCACTTATGCCACAGAGTTATTTTCCTGGCTGAAAAACTTGGTCTTGCAATTATATTTTAGTTATGGTTTTTACTAGCTTGAAATCAGGATAATTCTAGCTTCCAGAAATGACTTTGGAGGTACTTCTTGTCATTTTATCTCATTAAAGAGTTTGAGCAGTACTGTCTTTGGATCTGCTCTAAAGTTCTTTACAGAATTGGACAATGAATTTATTGGTACCTGAATTTTCTGAGTTAATGGTTTTAAAATTTCTTCAGTCCTATTGCCTGATAATTGGATTATTCAGGTTTTATATTTTCTTAGTTCAGCTTTATTGCTTTCTGTATGTCTATATGTCTATTATATTCTTTTGGATTTTCAGTTTCATTGGAGTGCAGGTTGTCAGAGTAGTTACTAAGAATCTAAATGTTGGTAGAATTATGATTTTGTCTTTTTTACTTTGGATTGCACTGACTAAAGGGTATTTTTTCTTTCTTTTTTTTTCTTTCCTTCTTTCTGTATTGAACAACCTGTAGTTTTCTTATGAAGCTATATTCCTAGTATTTTTTTTTATACCAGGGATTAAACTCAGAACCTTGCACTTTCAAGGTAGGACTTTCAACCACTGAGCTATCTCCCTGGCCTTTGAGAGAAATTTCTTTTTCTTTTTTTTTTTTAAACTGGGGATTGAACTCAGTCCCTTGTACTTGCCAGACAAACTCATATTCTACTGGGCTATCTCCCCAGCCTAGTTACCTTAAGTCATAGTTTTACTAAGTTACTTCATTTCCTAGATTGTGTATGTACCTAAGGAAGCCCCTTAGGTACAGAGGTGAGAGTTACACTCAAGCCTTGCTCAAATAATTTGAAACATACTGGTATATGAAAGACTTCTTTGATTACATTTGTGCCTATGTATTGGTCTAATTTATGATCTCCTTCAAAACTGGCCTTTGCATTTTCCTACTACCTTTGTCTTGGAGAGGTGTCCGTAGCACTAGTATTCTCTAAACCATGAACACAAGGTCTAGCTTCTGTTTGAGAATATCAGCTGATTTGGTTTATTTGGGTGCTAAATTATCTGTTTGGGGAAAAACTTAATAAGAACTCAAAATAGATCCTTATTTATGTAAGACCATGCTATTTCATGGGGATGACCATTAAACATCTCAGGAGGCATGAACTTGGGAAAAAAATCTCAGGGTGCTTTTTCATTATACAAGATGAACTAATTTATTCCATGTAAATAACAACTTAATAATTTCTCATATTAGAATAATAAAGATAGAAAACAATGGCAAAGTATTAAATAAAAAATTAAAATACACTAATTCACACACATATAATTTATATAATTTTATATATTATACATACTATGTACACAGTGTATAATATTAACAACTCTATGGTAGCCTGTTGCAATAATGTTTTAGTGTGCAACAAGTTGTGTTTAAAAATTTTTTAAATGATATAATTTTCTAATTCCATCTATGTGTAAAAACAATCAAAATTTCTCTAGAAAACTTTCAGAACTCCAAGTCAATTTTTCCTATGTTATACACCTTCAAAAAGCTTAGTATTGAATTTTTTGATATATATTTCTATAATGGACACTATTAGATACTTTTGTGTTATAGTTATTTGTAATATTCTCTTTAATGTGAATGGATATTTTTATGCACGACATTTTCATACAATGTAATATAAATATTTCCCTTTGTAATGCCATCTGTTCATTCCATTTCTGAAAATAGTTGTTCAAAACTTAAGAACACAGATATCTATTTCTTTAATATCACAAATCTAAATTTTTACATAAGAAAAAGTATAATCGTTTTTTAAGTTAGAAAATTATGTACCATGGCCTGGTGAGATCATTCAGTGGTATAAGTACTTTCCTGGCAATCACAAGATGCTGAGATTGATCCCTGGTACACAAAAAAAGAAAGAAGAAAGAAAGAAAGAAAGAAAGAAAGAAAGAAAGAAAGAAAGAAAGAAAGAAAGAAAGAAAGAAAGAAAGAAAGGTAGATTACGTGCCTTTAATCTTTTCCCTTCTCAGTTTCTTAATATGTATTTAAAGAGAAGAGAATGCAAAAGAAGGTCTAGAAGATGGAGAATTAAGGGTATTTGTGGTTGCAAACTGTGAGAAATAATGAACATTCAAGTACTTTGCAATCAAAGTTGTCTCCTGGTCAACATTAATGATGTTATTATTACCAGGAAAGTCATGGGGAAAAAAGGTAGCCACCATATAGTAACCTCAGCTGGAAACCGATGGCAGCATAGCTTCTTAGGGTTGTTATCCAGTCCAAAAATCCCTGAGAAGCACGTTGTCCTGTAAGCTTGACTTTATCTAATGTTTAGATATATATGGGTTTGTGCTTATTTAAATTTAAAATTCTTTTCACAGTAATTCTCCTAAGTTCTTTTAAGGAATTTGAGGACTTAGAAGGTATGGGGGCTAAGGTTTATGGGCAGAGAATGTGGGTAGGAAGTAGTGTATTGGAGCCCAGACTCAATTCTGTTGTGTTATGTCTTATTCTAGTTGCTTCCTGGAGTTCTCAATCTCTTTACTATTTAAGTAAAGATGTCATAATGAGTAACTTGAAATCTTTCATCTATTGTTGATGAGGGACAGGCTGTGCTCTTCTTCTCCTTCTCTTTCTTCCCTTCTCTTCTTCCTCCTCCTCCTTCTCCTTGCTTCATTTGCTTCCAGGAATCAAACTCAGGACCTTGCACTTGCCAGGCAGGCACTGAACCACTGAGCTATATGCCAAGCTACACTCTTTTTTATGTACACTAGTAGATTTCTGCTTACATTTGAAAACACAGATAAAGAACTATTTGTGTGAAGCTAGTGTAAATATAACGATCTGGGATGAAAAATGGTCTCATAATGTTGACTGAAAAGAATTAAGTTTAATAGGATGAGAGTGCATGTGCTAGCTGTAACAAAGTTAAATAGATTGCTCTTCCTTATGTAATAGGATGAAACACAGAAATTATTTTTAATGTACACAATGTACATATAATGCATATTTTATAAGAAGCATGTAAATCACAAATATCAATATGTAGCACTTTGCAGTTATTAGTTTTCTGATATTAGACTCAAAATTTGGAAGAAAGGACAGGCAAAAAAATTTAAAGATTTCTGTCTTCCTACAGTTTCAGAATTGCATTTTCCATTCATCAAATGGGAAGTTCATCAAGAATGATTCTACTCCAGCATGTATGACCTTGCAAGTCTCACCTTCTGATGCCTCCCTCTGCTCTCACTTGTTATTCCTGCTTGAAACATTTGTATTTGTGAAAACAAAAGTGTTCAATTAAATAAGCTGTAGTTTCAGCAAAGTTTTAAGTTTTGTTTATTTTTTTTGATAAATGCACAGATTTATATTTCTATGAATCATTTTCAAGGAACAAATCAGTTTTCCTTGAATGTCTCAGTCTTTCTGCTGCTACAATTTCATTGTTTATGTCAGAGGGACACTGAGCCAACCTCTACATTCTAGTCCTAACTTAACTGTGTGTAAACAGTTTAACTGCTGAGTATGAAAGTTTGAACTTACAGCGAGACAGAATGTAGAGGTGGAACTTAAAATACCTGTACTTTTTAAGCACTTCAATGTCTTAACATACATGGTGTAGCATAACAATAACAACAATCTTTTAAAACATGGTATTAAAAATTCACATGTGGCTTTCTAGATGAAATATGAAAAAAGAGAGGTTATGTTGAGTAGCTGACTAATAAAGCTGTCATTACTGAACTTTTGGCAGCTGGTATTTCTCCCCACTGTGGAAATCAACACAGTGTTGTGTTGTTTGGCTGTGAGAGAGAGCTTGGGTTTCTCGAGTTTCTCAGTGGGAATAACTCTGATGAGGAGCTGGGTAGACAGGACTATTTCATCATGTTATCTTCATTTTATTTCAGTTTTAAAAATGTAGTTTTACATAAAATGTAATTGTATTGATTATTAATATTTAAATGCAACATTTTTGATACAGAACCAGATAATCATGTAAATATTAATTTGTTGCCCTTTTAGAAAAGCTCAGAAAAGTACCCTTAAGTGATTAGACCCCACAATAGAGGGAGTGTTAATAGAAAGGAGATGAGAGGCTACCAGGGAACGAATTTTGCTGGCTGCAAAAAGATGTTTCCTACCAGCCTGAATGACAAAAAAACAGTGTGAATCCAAAACCACTAGTCATTTGCCACTGTTAGGGAATGATTCTACATGTGGAAATTAAATGTACTTGCTTGATTCCAGGGGATGACCTGAGATTTCTATGTACTCTGCACAGTGACATATGGATGAACCACATGATCAGTGTTAACCAATTGCTTGCCTTGTTGGGAAATATGCCAGATAGTCCCGGGTCTTCAGAATTCCTCCTTGTTTCTGTTTGACCTGCCTCAGAAGGTCAGAAGACAAGTATAATCATTATTTTACTTTCCAACAAATATTTATTAGAAGTTTACTCCAGGTTGGCTCTGCATTCAATTCAGAAGGGCATTGGCCATAAAGACAGGAAAGATCTCTGCTCTCAGGGGCTTTAGGACTGCAATAAAGTGCATGCATTTCTCGCTGACATTTGACAGAATTCTAATTAGAACGCTTGCTTCCTTTTTGAAGCTTTATGTTCAAGGATATCCAGATGACAGTGTGACTAAGTGCAGTCTTAGGAAGGATTTCATTCAAACTCTATTACCTTGTGCTCATAGATTTCAGAGATCAAGCATGCCAATTATGTTCGCTGTTTTATTTCCTGGATTCAAGGCCAGTCAGTTATATGATGACAATCATCTACATTGCTTGCAGATTTACTAAAATGTGATATCTTATCTTGAATGTGTTCCATTTCATCTACCTACAGACACCCGGATACATAGGCACAAAGCAAACTAAAGAGTCAAATGAACAAGATGGATGCATTCAATAACAAAGTATATTTTAATATTTTTTTACTTCAAAAGAAAAGGAAAATGTGGAAATTAAATGTACTTGCTTAATTCATACTATGCAAAATTCACGATATTTTTCCATAAAACTTTCCTAAAAGCCATTGAACATCATACATACTTTAAGTATCTGTTAAGATTTATTGTGGCAATCAATGTTATAAATATGAATGGCAATTATATTTAGCACGGATCTTAGGATCTTTGCCTAAATATGAAAGGTACCCAGTACATAATGGCTGAACACCCTGTCTTTCAATATGATGGACAAATGCTAAAGCTTATGTCCAGAGACCATTTCAACTTGTTAGTGCTAAGATCTATCACTGAATATGGAAAGTCCCTAGGTGGACATGCAACTAAAATTTAATTTATAATTTCAGTGTTGTATAATTGCATTAAAATGAATGTACAAGCCGGGCTTGGTGGCGCAGGCCTGTAATCCCAGCACTCGGGAGGCTGAGGCAGGAGGATTGTTGTGAGTTCGAGACCAGCCTGAGCTACAAAGTGAGCTTAAGGCCAGCCTGAACTGCATAGTGAGTGAGACCCTGTCTCAAAAAGACAAAAAAAAAAAAAAAAAAAAAAAAAAATGAATGTACACACTTGAGCACATATCTCAGACTTAAAATATCTTATGAAAAAATATTGCTCACTTACTAAGTATAAAAATGCTTTAAAGGAAAATCTTGTAAGTCAGTGATGAAAGAGTAGTTAAAATAAGTGAAAACAAGAATGAGATCCTTATATAATATTATATTTATTGTATCATAATTAATCGAAACTTTTAGTTTTAAGTCCAGTAAGTAATGACAGCAACACAGGTTTTAAACATTTAGCTGTTTGTAAAATGATTGTGCATTTATCATTTCATTTGAACCTTGCCAAAGTTTTAACTTAAAATTTACACTATTGCCTACTCATGCAAACCAAAGGATATGTGCACAGTTGAAGCTATTGACAAATACTACAAAGAACACAAGACCCTAAGTGAAGATGCTGATAACTCCATAGCTATTTTCTCGAAATGCGTAGTTTTCACTATATCTTGTTGATCATAAATACAACACTGAACTAAGGTAAGCATAATTCTGGAACTTTGCCTGTGTCCTCAAATTTCTCATACTGTCTGCTATCTTAGAAATTCTCATTTTTCCTTAATATGCCACTTATTTTACACATATTGTCTTCTTTTCTTCCTCATGTTGTATTGTCTTCTTAAATAAGTGTGATGGTTATTTCTGATTGTCTACCTGAATAGTTTCAGATGCCTAGAAAATTGGTAAGTGCCCTTCTCAGTGGCTGGGAAGGTGTTTAGAGAGATGAGGGCACATGATACTGTGAATTTCATGGAGGGAACCTATCTTCAAGGGGGGCTCATAGCCCCGTAGACTGGGGACCCAGGGGGAAAAAGAAGAGGGAACCTTGTAGATGACCTTGTTTCTCCCCCTCACTTTCATTGTCCCCCTCCCTGCCTCCTCCCTTACAATCTCTCTCTTTCCTCCTACTCTATCTCCTTCTTCTTTCTCTTTTCCTCTCTCTTTGCAGTATATAATGGTCACACTCATTTTAGAGAACTGGTACATGCATGTAGCATACATTTATCATTTTTATCTCTTTACCCTCTGCACATACTCTCTCCACCCCTATTCTTTAAACTTTCTCATTTCCAAAACCTCTGCCTGTTTGCTTCTTACCAACTCTTATACTGTATGTTGCCTTCTGTAAAGCAAGTGTGTTTTTGCAGCTCTTACAGCCTATGAAGATCGAACTCCACATTTTCTAACTTTTGATAATGGACTTGTCCTAGTGACTCCTAACAGTGTTTTTCAAGTCCTCACCACCAACTGAGTCTCTTATTCTGAGGTTTTCAGCTTCTTAGACTCAGAAACTACTAGCTCCCAACTTGCAGCTTGTGATCATATAAGCTAGCCTCATAAATACTACCTTACAATTACATTCTATTGTCTCTATTCCTCTGGATAACTCTACCTTTTATAGCAAGTGTTATGATTGATTCATTGTGTCAACTTTAGAAGTTAAGTTTAACTAAATGACTCACCAGTGGGATAAGTCTCCTCACTTTATAAGTCTCCAGGCTGTACTCAGGAGGTGGTGTGATTCTAAGGGACCCACCCTAGGGTATAGAGCTTGTGTACAATATAAGGGAGGGGCAGAAGCTGTTATTCCCCCATCTCCTTTGTTCCTGCTACTTTTTTGGTCTTCTGCTACTACGGACTGTTCCCCATGTGCCATGCCACCCTGCCTTAGACCCAGCCGAACACGGAAGAAACTTCCACAAACTGTGAGCTAAATAAACTTGCCCTTCCTTAATTTTGGGTATCAGATATTTTGTCTCAGAAACAAGGGAACATTAACTAAGGCAATATGTCTTGACTTATTGTAGACTGAAATGAAATCTACTCTACTATTAGTGCTCAAGAATCTACTGTACTGCTAACAAAATAACAGATGTTAAACTTATAGAAGAGACACATATTTAGTGCTTAATTTAATGCCATTCCTTCTGAAATTTTTGTAAAAGACATTACAGCAGACTAACCTTACCATAGGTACATATGGTTTGCATATTTGGTAGCTGATAAATTCTGCTAAGTATATTGATGAACCTAAGATATATTTGTAGAGAGAATATTTTTAAATTATAGTAATTTTATTTCATTTTAGTTTATTTTTGACGGCACTGGGGATTAAACTCAGGTGCTTGTGCTTACCAGGGAAGTGCTTATTCTACTGATCCATCTCCTCATCCCTAGTTTTATTTTATTTTTTTAATGAGGATGAAACCAAACTTCTCTGGGATACAAATAAACGTATGATTTTATTGTAAAAGCAATTTCAAAGATGGATGAAAATTACATGAATAATCTCTGTGGGTGAAAATTGTATGAATGATCTCTCTGCTGTGTTTTAACAGAGTTATGGTTCTACTAGCCAGTTACACACCAAATATTATGAGCCTAAAAATCTATTGAAGATCAATACATCCACATGAGAAACACATTTTTCTTGTAGTACTCCACCAGGAAACACCTCTGTCGCTTATTTGTGATGATTAAATGTTTATAAGGAATTTCTAAGGTGATAGTTGGTTTCTATTTCTCTTCTTACCTAATGTATATTATGTGCAAATTATTTCTGATGGAGTTTTACTGTTAGCTATTAATTCTTATATATAGTTCTGTGGTGCTGCTTTATGTTTGATTGTTCTTCTGTTGAATTTTTTGTTGTCTGTTGCTTTAGATAATTGAGATAAAAATTGGTCTCTTTACTCTCTGGCTTAGATCAATATACATGGAAAATACTCAGAAGGGATGAGGCTAATTGCTTTTCCTGATGTATTCATCGATGGCTTCATTTGCACATCTGGCTGAAACAAGGTATTCATCACACTGTTGATCGATCTTTACATAAAAATAACAGGGCTGGTGAGATAGCTCAGCTCGCCAACAGCCTCCTTAGGTGAACAGGGACCTGGGTTTGACCCAGCTGGCCCTACCCTCTCATGCACTGATTCAGCCAACAGGACTGGGCGTGGTGACACATGCACACCTAAGTCACAGTGCTGTGGAGGTCGGAGACAGTAGGATCACCACAAGTCTGAGCTGTGTAGCAAGACCCTGCAACCAGTACATTAAAACAACAAAAATTAAAATAAAGTAGCAATGACAAATTTTAAAATAATTCAGTCCAAAGGGTTAGATAAAAAGGGCTGGGCAAAGGAAAAGAAGAAAGGGGAAGCTTTGGTTATAGTCTCTCCAGGACTTGCCAGCCTGCACTTTCAAATGGAGCCTCTTCTTGGACCTAAATTCTACTTCACTGACCCTTCTCTTTTGCTACATAGGCACCTTCTTAAAAAAGCTCTCCCCAGAGTTCTGAGGAGTCTCCCTGGAAGAACTTAAGTGTGCGTGGATACCAGCACCCAAGGAGTGCAAGTGACCCCTTAAAGCAGCACAGCCCCATCTGGTGGCAATTCTTGCCCCACCCTTCCTTCTCTCCCCAACCCTCCCATTCCTTGCCCTGTGTTCCCTCCAACTCTCATCCCTTTTCCTCCTTCCTCCCTCTCCCTCTCCCTCTCCTTCTCCCCCATCCTTCCTCTTTCCATTTCTCACCTTTTCTCTCCCCCTACACCTCTCTTACCCCTTTCCTTTCTAATGATCCCAGGAACACTATTTCTAAAACATATTAGCCATTCTCCTGAGTGCAAGTCCGACAAGGAGGATATTTCTGGGTGTCTTTACTTCCAGAGCCTCTAGGGGACCCAGTGTGCCCAGTGCTCTGAAATAATACAAGGAAGAGCTTTTGTAATATTGCTCTGTAAAAATGCTATAAACACAGAAAAGAGATCCACCCAACCCCAGTCCCTGCAAGTGTGTGGGAGAGCTTTTGCTCTCTCCTGTGCCCCCTGGCCCAAGTCCACCATGCAAGAGAGGCCTTTCCCTTCAATTCTGTGGACCTCCCCTTGGTAAGATGTTTGATATTCAGACAGGTAGTGAGGTAAAATCCACTTCATATGTTGTGGGGAAATAGTAAGCTTCTCTTTTCGAGGGTTAACAACCTAATTTTGTGGAGAAAAAATTAGAGAAAAAGAATGGCTGCAAGGACAACCAGCATTTTGACCCTAGCCTTTCAAGGACTCAGGGAATAGGAGAACCTATACTGTAACATCATGTACCTCAGTTGTGTCCCAAATTTTCTGATCAAGCAGATTATGGGGTCACAGAGGAATGTGATTGATGAGGTAGTGTGTGACTAAAGAGAGTCACATGGAGAGAAAACATTGTCTCAGGCTTTCACAGAAAGCAAATTGGTCAAGCAATGACTGTGACTCATCCACATGGCAGACACTGACAAAGGATCTACAAAGTCCAGTACAAGGTTTCAGAATAAGTCCTGAGGGGACTTGAGTGACCTTGCCAGACACAAAAGTTACATTTTTTGTTATATAGGTCTTGCTTTATTTTGTTCTTAACCATCCAGCAGAAAAATATAGAAATGAGAGCTATGAGAAGTAAAACCATATTAATATGGCTGTGGAAGGCTCAAGTCATCAGATTCAGGTGTTGCCAGTCCTGTGGATAACCCACTACTATTGTAGACTACTGCACTATATTAGAATATTTTGCTGAATTCATGCACCTACAATATTTGGATGGCAATGGAATACCCATCTCTGTCAAAACTAAACAAAAAAAAAGGTGATATAAATGAAGGACCATTTTGAATCTGTACGTACAAAATAGTTAGGATAGATATGCAACTACTTTCTCTTAATTCAATAAGAAGAAAGATCTCTACTAATAGCGTTTGGACAGGATATCATGCCTGCATCTTGTACTATGGATGACTTCTACAAAGACAACAATATGCAATGTATTAATTGTTGTAACTATCCTACCAATCTGTTTTGAAACTGTCTCATTGTAATTTTTTTCTCAATAAAATTAATAAAAAATAATAAAAACAAAATTCATCCTAAAAAGACAAAGAAAAGAGTAATACCATGTTCATAATGATATTAAGTGTTTTGTCTCTTTTTATTACTCTCATCCAAAATATATCTAATATCTATACATGTTGCAGACGCCATAAGTGGCAGTCGCTTGTGCTCCCACTGCTCCCACTCCCTGTTCCCTCTCATTATTATGGTGCACACTCTCCCTTGGGGCTCCAGTGACTTTCCTTCAAAAATCCACTTTAGTTAAACGTTGGTCCCAAATACCATACAGTTGTCATATTTATTCTTGTCCCTGTCATGGTTTCTTAGGTAGATTTCTGTATTATACAGATCTGTAGGTCTGTCAGTATTGAAAAAGCTAGCAAAATTCCCTGGTACAGAAAAGAAAACTTCTGTTTATCTTACATCTTTTCTGTGTGAAGTTTTTTTGGAACTTTTAAAAATGTACATATTACTGAAAATCACTTTTGCCTTTAAGTAATGCTTAGGACTCATCTAATTGTTTTGCTTTTTGTAAATATGATAGAGAAACAGAATATAAATCAAGAGTGACTTTCCTAGAAGAAAATATTAGCAGCAGAATTTTCCATTCAGAAAAAAAAATGTGGTCCAGGGAGATAGCTCAGGAGAGTAAGTGCCTATCTGGCAAGCACAGGGTCCTGAGTTCAATCTCTGGTACTGAAAAAAGAAAAAAAAAAAAGTTTCTGAAACATGAAAACAAAGGAAATGCTCTTGTGTTTGGATTATCTGTCTTCAGCAATACCCAGTGCATGGGCTTGAGAGATCATGGCTCTGTAGCAGATTAGCAAGATCAGCAGTAAATTGTGTAGCTTCTCTTAGTGCATGTTTTCATCTTTAAAAGTAGGTTTCACAGTTCGCTTTATTCAAAAACAACGCTATGATGATGACAGGGCACAATGCCACTAACCCAGGGAGTACAGTACTTAAGACAAGCTCACAGTAATGAGTGCTCATATTAGTTTCATCTGTTTGCAGTGATGACAGTAGTAGGGGGCCTTATGGACTAAATAAATGGGCAGAATTGGTATTACTCTATCACCAAAATATTAGCATACAAGATATTAGAAGGGCGGCAGACAACTGTAGTCTGCTTCAGACTTGTCATGCGCAGGGTCAGCAACTGGGTGGCTTAGCAGCAAAATAAGTTGCGTTTGTTTCTGAGGGATAGGAGTCCAAAATTAAAATGGTAGAAAATTTGGTGTTCAGTGAGGGGCCACTGTCTGGTGCACAGTATAGCATGTTCTCACTATAACTTCACATGATGGAAGAGGTAGGCATTGAACTGTTGGGTACAAAGGAAAGAAAAAGAAATATACTATGAATTTACCTTAGTTTGTTGAAAAGAAAGTTCTGTGTTATTATGTTTGTTTATTTTTTGCTAGTTTTTTTTTTTGTTTAATTGTTGCACCTCAGGTAAATACATAGTATAAAGTGTAGTAACTGTTGTTAGCCTCTTACCATTTGATCATGAAATGCTGTGGGTTTTTTACATGAATAAAAAAGAATACTTCACCCTTTATATCAAATGAATAATTCTAATTTTTAATTAAAAATTCAGTAGGCTTGCCGGGCGTGGTGGCGCATGCTTGTAATCCAGCACTCGGGAGGCTGAGGCAGGAGGATTGTTGTGAGTTCGAGACCACCCTGAACTACAAAGTGAGCTTAAGGCCAGCCTGAACTGCATAGTGAGACCCTGTCTCAAAAAGACAAAAAAAAAAAAAAAAAAAAAAAAATTCAGTAGGCTTAGATTACAAGACCAAAGAAAGAACAAGATTTATACATTTATACATTTGCTCATTAGTCATATAGCTAAGGATAATCATATTGTAGAAGTAGGATTAAATAAAATAAAAGTCACCAAAAGAAAACAATGAAATGATACATGTGACAATAAAATTTAAAAAATTGCTTATTTAAAGGAATTTTAGAGAAAATGAAAATGAACAACTAGAATGTATGTATGGCATAAAAATTAATTTAAAAATTATAACTGAAGATTTTAAAAGTTCACAAATTTCAATAGAAAAATAAGGTAAATGCATAATTAAATAACATGTACAAATAACAAACAAAAGTAAACAAAAAAGGGGATATAAATGAAGGACCATTTTGTAGTGGAAAAAATATATATGTACATACAAAAATATCATAGATATATAGGTACTTTCACTTAGTTCAGTGAGAAGAAAGTTTTGTATTAATAGTGTTTACACAAAATATCATGTCTACATCTTGTACTATGAATGTCTAATACAAAGACAACAATATGCAATGTATTAGTTACTGTCTCTGTCCTACTCACCTGTTTTGAAACTGTCTCATTGCTACTTCTTTCTCAATAAAGTTATTAAAAAGCATGTGTATATGCTAAACATATAAATAAATATTAAAAAGATATCTGTTTCCCAGGGCAATGCTAATCTGAACTAACTTCACCTTTTAATCATTCGTTGGACAAACAAAGTTTGGAAATAGTTACGATTTCTGTCTTGTTCTTCCAAAGGCTCATGCAGTCACCAGGGAAGGCTTCTAGAGCTTGGGATTAATTCAGAAGCCAATGGTGGGATCCATGGGGAAGGGAGAGAGAATTGCTCTCTGCTGGTGCTGCTCCTCCCTCGTTGCTTTTGCTGTTATGCCATTTTCTGCCACCATGAACTGCTGCCCTCTGATGCACCCTGCCTTGGAGCCAGTTGAGTGTCGACTGAAATGTCCACAAACTGTGAGCTAAGTAAGCCTTTCCTTTCTTAATTTTCGGTGTTGAGCATTTTGTCTCAGCAGTGAGAGAAAAGTAATGGAGACAAATATCTTCTGGGCGAACACCTGAGTAGCCAGTTAAATTTCTTTTCTGTTTCCTATGAAAATATATATAGAAATAACTAAGTTGGAAAATAATTAAGCTTTATTTCCTAATGTTAAACTTTTATATTTACGGGCCAGCCAAAGAGCTCAGTGGATTAAAACACACACAAGAAAGTGCAGGGGCTGAGCATTCTATTCCTGGGCCTGCCGTTGCAGCCCCTTCTCCAGGGCTTGCTGAGACAGTGATTGAGACTGGGCATGGTGGCATGCCCCTGTATTCCCAGCTCTCAGGAAGCTGTAAACAGGCGGGTCACTACTAGTCCACTCTAGCAGTGAGACCCTGAGCACCCTGTAGACCCTTCCCTAAAATAAACAATCATAGCAATACTGCTTGACATTAATGACCTCAAAACAATCAAAATAACCATTAAATTGTGAATTGATGACAAACACTTTTACCTAAATCATAGGCAAATATCCCATGTGCATATAGGCGGATCTAAGGTTAAAGAGGTGAAAAGAGCAAGTGTAAATGCATTGTATGTTTCTAACATTTTAGGATTTTATTAAGGATACATATGAAAATAGAAATTATATTAAAATGAATAATTAGGAAGGAATACAAGTGTATATTTAAGGAGAATTGATGAGGTTTGTATTTACTGCAGCTAGAACTGCATTCTGTATTCCAGGATGGCCTCAAACTCACAGAAATCCTCCTGCATCAACCTCATGGGAGCTGGGACCACAGGTGCAGAGCACCACAACAGATAAATTACAAGATTTTGATGAGTAAGGAGCTAATAAACTTAAAAAATACTAAGTTTATGTATGGGTTAATGTGGAATATGTGCCAGCCCTAGAGAATTATGGTTAATCAAAGTTATCACATGGTATAATTTTTCAACAATACATAAACTAATAACCAACTTAATGAAACCATTGTAAAGAATAAATGTGATTAGAAGTGGAAGGCACTGGAACAGATTGGGTGCTGAATATGTTCATGTATTTTGTTCACATTTTTTTTTTGTAAATGTGATTATTCATCAATAAAATGATTTTCCTTGTTGCTAGTGTTTTTTATACTCTTGATTCTCAACAACTTAAGAAACAATTATGATATATACATTGGTTACCATATTTATATATAGAAATGGGAGAAACCACTGTATTAATATGAATGAATCAGTAATAGCAAAACTATTTTGTTTTCCTTTCACACTATCACTAAATATGATTTCTAACTTAGTGTTTATTTCCCTAAGTAGAAGAGGAGAAGGTTGGAGAAGGCGAATTTAATTTCTGAAAATGTGTAGGAACAACCTGATAGGAAGCAAGTCAGTGAGTCACTTTCTTCTGTAAGTTGTGCACTTGTGCACATTCCTGTGTGTGTGAATTCATTTAGAAATTGTTGTCTATATAAAACTCTTAGGTGCAGCATAAACTGCAGGAAGGCAAGGTGGCTCAGTGTTTTTAATTTGCCTGCTTAGTTGCACGTAATTAATTCAGAGAAATGAAGTCAGAATTCAGATTTTCTTTCTAATATCTTGTAACTTTAGACATTTCACATTATATCAGGTACTAATGAAAAGTAAAGATGCCTGTAGCCATAGAGTGGGATGTTCTGGAGTATATGGTGTGAAAGGTTTGCTTCTTATCCTTTTCATATATCTCATTGCTAGATGTGCAGGGTAAATCTGCTTTTAATTTATTTGTAAATATTTATATGAGTGAATTGTATAACCAGACAGTGAGTTAAATTTTATCCATCTTTAAATGGCACATGTCAGGATATAAAATGTATTTCATAAAACTTTTTGTTCAGACAAATTTATTTCCAAAATGTGCTATTTCAAAAATAACACACCACAGCTGTAAGATACTCAGATATTGACATACAAAATATTAACTATTGATAAGACCAAGTATGAGTAATAATGGTGTCTACATTTAGTATATTCTGATATTGCTTGAGGTAAAGATAGATTAATCATGTAATTAACTTTAAATTCTAAAAAGTTCCAATTGATGTATTTTAGCTTTCAGTATTAATATTTTACATGACTATTATATTGGGAAATGATGTCAGAGAAGCTCTTTCTATGAAAAATATTTTACAGTAAAAATTAACTTACACAGTGAGTAATATGAAGACCATTATTCTAATTTTTCTCTATAATTACTTCTCAAATTTTAAATTATCTTTAAATAGCTATTGAACAGCTAAGCAATGAGAATAACTCCTTATAATGCTTAACAGACTGCATAGGGGCAAAAAAAGAATCTTTAAGGTAGGCTAGAAAAGTTACCAATCACAAAATCAGACCTGCAAACACTTGGACCTTCTGAAAATGTTTGGTTATGTCTTAGTTACTTTTCTCATATTTGAGACAAAATACCTGGCATCAAAAGATTAAGTGGAAAGTTTTACTTAGCTCACTGTTTGTAGAGGATCAGTCCATAATCAGTGGGCTCCCTAGTATGGAGCTTGACAGAGGGGCAAGTTAATGGCAGCCAAAGACAGCAGAAGCAAAAAAAGAGAATAAAACAGGCCTCTTTTTGTCCCTTATATTGTATGCAGGCTACCCACATTAAGGTGGCTGTAACATTCACACCATGAATCCCAGGATTTGGCCCTAAATCAATCACAAACTCTAGATTCAGCTACCTTTGAAAAATTCAACCCATACCTGTGTGAGGCTTTGGAAGAACATGTAGGTCCAAGCCATAACAGCATATGTTTATGTCCTATTAATAGATGAAAGCATAGTTGAATCCATTTATTGACAAAAGGCTCACTTTTATATTGTTTTATAGCTGACAAATATTCCATCATGTAAAAATACCACATTTTCTTTTTCTATTTTTTGGTTGATGGTCATCTGGGTTGTTTCCAGGATTTAGCTACGATACATTGTGCTGCTATAAATATGGGTACATGGGAGCCAGGGAGATGGCTCAGTGTAATAAGTGCTTTCCTGCCAAGTACAAGGGCCTGAGTTCAATCCCCTGTTCTGCCAAAGAAAGAAAGAAAGAAAGAAAGAAAGAAAGAAAGAAAGAAAGAAAGAAAGAAAGAAAGAAAGAAAGAAAGAAAGAAAGAAAGAAAGAAAGAAAGAAAGACGGGTGTACATTTATTGAACTGGCATGTGGTTTTCAGTTCTTTGGGAAAAATACCCAGGAGAGGAAAAGCTGGCTTGAATGGGATCTCCAATATTAGGTTGTTTGTTTGTTTGTTTGTTTTGTTTTGTTTTTGGTGGAACCAGAGATTGAACTCAGTCCCTTGTGCTTGCCAGGGAAGCACTTATTCCAAAGAGCCACCTCCCCAGCTCCAATATTAGTTTTTAAGGAAACTCCACACTCATTTGCATAACAGTTGTACCATTCTGCACTCCCACGAACAGTGCAGCAAGTTAATTTCCTCCACAATCCCTCCAGCATTTGTTAGTGGCTGACTTCTTGAAGTTAACCATTCTTTCTGGCGTGAAATGGAATCACAGTGTTGTTTTAATTTGCATTTCTCAAGTAACCAATAATGTTGAACATTTTTTCATATATTTACTTGCTGTTGGTACTTTTTTTACTGAGAAGTGTGTATGCTTAAGTGAAATAAATTAGACCTGCATGTTCAAACATCATATTGTCTCCTTGGTATGAGAACCTGAAAGAGAAAAATTGGAATCTGACAGGTACAGTAAGTACTGAGAACAGAGAATAAACTTAATCAAAATAAAAGAGGTACTGAGTGAGAAGGATAGGAGAGGAAGTGGGGAAAAGAGATTTATCTATGTATGTAAGCAGAATGCTTTGAACAACTGTACTGTGAATTTCTGCTGGTCTGTGAAAAGAAGCAGCCATTGATATAGTTTGTTTCCTTTACTTTTTGCTATTGTTTGTCCCTTTTGTCTTCTTAATTTCTTACACATTTCTTTCATTTTTTTTCTTTATTCTTCCAATTTTGCATGCAGATACCTGGTAATATGAGTAACTGGTTGGAAGACAATACTGCATTACAACAAATATTGTGAAATTCATATTACTTTGTTAAGTAAAATTCTGTATCACTTGTAATTTTTTGTTTTAATTCTAATTTATACTCCCTTTAAAAGTAAAAGAAATTAAAAACAAAAAATATGTTCAAGCAATACACTTTTAGTACCTTTGTGACACTTATTTTCATTAAAAACAGCTTTGAATGTACAAAAATATCAAATGATATTTACAATACCGTGTTGATTTCAACATTTTTGTTAGAACTTTCTTACTTCAAATACATTGTCTAGAAATACACTTCAGTGAAAGTAAATTATGAGAAAACTTTTTTTTTTTTTTTTTTTGGGCAGAACCGGGTATTGAACTCAGGCCCTTGTGCTTACCAGGGAAGCACTTATTCTACTGAGCCATCTCCTCAGCCCTCAAATATTTCTGATACCCTCGAAGTTTATACATGTTTATATAAAGTTTATTCCACCATGAAAACAAGGAAATGGTATAGTCAAGTTTCAATATCAGTGCATTGATAGGTACTGACTCCCTGGCAAACTTAGGTTGTCATTTCTGCATGGAAGAAGAATCAAACTTTTTGCTTTAATTAATAAAATTTACCTCAGCATGGAAACTGCTTTGATTTATTTTTTTAAATCTTTTTCATTTTCACTGATGTACAATAAGGAAAGTGCATTTTAGACTTTGTCTTAAAAATGAATTTTCACAAGGAGGATTTAAGAAGATAATAGATCCTTAAAAAGCTATTTGAACACTATTTTCCTGTTGCCTGTTCTGATTGTGTGAAGCAGGATAAGTTAAAGCTACTTTATCTAAATTATGTCAATAAAAAAGGAATACTCACTGACAAAGTTGTTTTGATTTTTATTTCAAGGGCCCTGTGGCCGAGTCAGCAAGCTGTCAAATGCAAAATAATGCCCTGCTTCTCAGAGGGCAGCTGTTTCTAGGAACCCAGCCAGGAATCATATTTTATAATCATCTTAGCAGCTGGGTAGTTCTTACATGATGTATGCTTCTTCCCTCAGACCCAAGAACATCTTCTCTTGTCCACTCACTCATCCCACACCTGCCAGCTCTGTGCACACGATGCTGAATTGACAAAGAAGGGGGAAATCAGATACTAAAAGCATTAGTGCTGTCCATTTCTGTATGCAGGAAAGCTACCTGCCATTCAGTGTTAGGCCTTCATAGAAGCAAATGAAGATCAAGGTTTATGGTGTTAAAATGTAGAAATTGGGAGAGAGTTTGAATTGGTTGGTTTTAGTCCCATTAGCATTTTCCTATTTTAGATTTGAATACCCCATTTAAAAAGACAGTGTGGTTGATGGCATTTGAATCATGTACCTCCAGTTCAGCATCCGCAGAGATAATAACTATGTGTTCTCCTAAGTGCTGACCACTTTCCAAGGAAGTCACAGATGTGTTCGTCTAATAACATTGGTCATATTGACTCTCCCTCTAAGCACCCCCTATATGTTGTGGGCTTCTGAAGAGTCCATTACATTTTGGAGCTTTATCCCTCTCTCATTTTGACTGCACAATATATTATATTATAATTTTATTAGTTCTAGCCTTAACGCATTTGGATATTGGATAAAATGCCAAATTTCAAACTAAACAGGAAATCATCTGCTAAAAAGTTAGTCAATAAAATTAACAAAATAGGAACTAACTTGTGAAGAATGTATCTTATATCAGTCTGGCATTAAAACAACTAAATTTATGAGGCACAAAGGACTACATCAATAAATAAGGAGATGCAGATACACTGAGAGAAAAATAAGTAAAAATGAAGATGAAAAGACCAAGATAAATGATATTAGAGGATATGTAGCAATATTTAAAATTAATACTGTATTTTTAATCACAAAATTGTATAAATTTCTTGTTCAAGAAAAGTTGAATAGAAAATTGTCTTATTGCTAAAACAAAACTCTTTAGAAATATGTTTCAAGGTAGCAAGACAGGGACCAGGGATATAGTTCAGAAGTGCAATGCCTGCCAGGCAAGCATGAGATCCTGAGTTCAATTCCCAGAACCCAAGAGGAACAACAACAAAAAAAATACAACCAGATAATAACAGGAGATAATAAAAAATATTTTGTAAGATATCATTTTGCATTTCCATCAGAGAACTCTGTATTTTCCATATGGTATCACAGTAGACTCATGCCTCCCTAACAATTCATGTAGAAATCTTAAACTCCCCAAAGATGATATTTATAGGTGGTGGCTGAGACAGGGATTAGGTTATATGCTACAGTGGGCAGAAAGGAGAGTGTGGAGAGACCCTGTGCCCTCTGCCACACGAGAACAGAATGAGAGTCATCTCTGAACCAATAGATTCAGAGACAGACTCTGCTGGCAACTTGAAAATGGATTTTGCCACTCTCCCTTTGTGAGAAGTAAATTTCAGTTCTTTTCTTTTTACTGTAGCACTCAATTAATGGCATTTTGTTGTAGTGAATTGAGTAGACTAAGATATTTATGGTTATTACTATTTCTTGTTAGATGGTTTTATTACTAGTCAAAGTCCTCTTCTACCTGGTTAGGTTTTTTATATTTAAATACTAAGAACCCATAGTCAGATATGCAAAGGAAAATCTTGCGTACAAAAATAAACTGGGAAATTTTAAATTGTTGTGAATGTTTTCAAAAGTATAAGATATAAACCATGCAGACAAAAGTAATTTTCAATGTTTTCATAAAATTACCTATATATATATATATATATATATATATATATATATATATATATATATACTAGAAATATCAAACTTTAAGCTCCATAAATGGAGATAATCTATTGAAATTACTTTAAATTAATATATATTATAATTTTAATTAATATCGTTTTATTTATTTTATTAAGTAACAACATGTCAAGCATATAAACTACAGAATAGGCACAAAAACTTTCTAAAAGTTATAATCATACAAAGCAGCTCTTTAAGGCAGAGTCTGGCTATATAATATGGGCTGGCTTTGAATTCACTGTATAGATCAGGATGACCCTGAATACAGGAAGACCTTCTTGCCTCAGCCTACCAATTTCTGAGATTACAGGAGTGTACAATAAAATTGGCTTATGACTATGTCTTATTGTAACAATTTGATCCTGAAACAAAAAGTATCAGATAACATAGAGGCCAGCAGTGATATGCTACCTGCAGTGCAGAGAATTTAGAGGCAGGAGTGTGGCATTTGTCCTTCTTTTGCTTTTTGTTTGGCAGAGGATGAGGTAATACAATACCACATTCCTGAGGGTCCACTGGTTCAAATGCTAGTCTCTCAGTAAACATATTCACAGGTAAACCCAGAAATACTGACTTCCTAGCTATGTATCTGGTCATCCAAGTTGACACATAAAATTAACCATGCCAGTACTACACAGCAAAATTCTCAGAGTTATATTAAATCTTATTTATGGCTAAGCATGTACTTGGCTAAAACTTAAGAAATAAATATTAAATATACATGCTAGAAGTCAGCTTGTTGCAGATAGACATGTCATAAATTTCAATAAAGTGGGAAAAACAAAGAAAATAAAGTATTTTAAAAGGTATCACAAATACTGCTTTGGTGAGAAATCTTTTTCTTTTTTTCATTTTATTTTAGGAGTGATCTACAGGGTGTTCAGTGTCTCACTACTAGATCAGACTTGAAGTGATGCGCCTGTTTACACCTTCCCAAGAGCTGGGATTACAGGCACACACAACCACACCTAGTACCAATTGCCATGTCAGCAGCCGTGGGAGCCCAGGGATTGAACTTCCAGCTTGCATTTTAATCTGCTGAGCTATTTGAGAAAAATAAAAATTAATAACATAAACTTTGCTGAAAGAAGGATCACTGGAAAAATGAGAGAAGACCAGAGAATAGAATTAAGGAAGAAAGAGCTGGCATTATTTATTATGTGCAGAAATTTTATAAATCAGAAAGAATGGTATGTGTTCTTTTATCACATACAATGTATTTGACTGTTCATATGAAAGTTTCAGATTTCACATTTAGTAGTGACTTTTTAGGTAATGATAGTATGATTTGATATTATTTTAAAATAATATTATTATTATTAAAGTTATTTTTTACCTAAGCAAAATTAAAATGTTGAATCCAAAAAGAGTCTTTAAAATGTATCAAAGAAGTCATGTATTTAAAGAAAGTGTTCTATACTGGGGAGATGGCTCAGTAGAATAAGCGCTTCCCTGGCAGGCACAAGTCCCTGAGTTCAATCCCTGGTTCTACCAAAAAAAAAAAAAAAAAGAAAGAAAGAAAGAAAGAAACTGCTCTATGCTCCAGTAAATATGTTTTATCTTTTGTCATTTTTTACTAACTTATGTAGAATGTTATTGATTTTATAAACTCTTATAATTATTTATAGTATCTTTCATTCAACTGATACCATGTGTAAGAAAAGACTTTGCTTGCTGTGTTGTACATTCTAATTAAATTACACTTTATTAAAGTTTAAGGGCTAGGAGTCGAGGAGATGGCACAGTGGAATAAGTGCTTCTCTGGCAAGTGCAAGGATCTGAGTTCAATCTCCAGTTCCACCAAACAAACAAACAAATAAAATAAAATAAAACTTAAGGGTTGTGGAGATAGCTCAATAAGTGCTTGCCCAGCAAGTACAATGTCCCAATCCCTGATACCACCGAAAAGAAAAAAAAAAGACAAATAATATAGATCGTATATTAAGAGTTTATGCCACAATCCATTCAGAGATCAAATAGATAAATTCATGGACCTATTAGAAAAAAATTACACATATATATTGAATTTTAGTGATAACACTCATGTTTAATATTAATATTGCTGTATCATTTTCAGTTCTTATTTTCATTCAACAGCAATTAATTTTATACAGTTAACTAGTGCTTTTTAAAAGTTCAATAGTCTTATGTCCATTCCAGAATTAGAAATGGAATGAATGGTCCTGAGCTTAAAAAAAAAAATCCTTTTTTACAAATGAGTTCCCTTCATTGCCTACTTAATGAGGAAAAGAGAAAAAGCAGTTTGAAATCCTAGGCTGAGGCAATATGTATATGTATATTACCAAAGTTTGCTGTTCTAGGAAGTGATGCACCACATATTTCTATAGAAAAATCAATGCCCTAATTGGAAATTTCCTAATTTATATGATTGGAATTATAATTGCAAGTCATTATCTCACAGAGTTCAGGAAACATATCAAAATATAATCCTGGAGAATAATGTTCTCTTTAGAGGTTGTTTGTACATTACTAGCTGAAAGACTTTCATTTTAAACTTAAAATAGCTTAGAGAAGCTTCTAAACATCATAAAGTATCAACTATATATATATATACATATATTTATATTTATTCAGTAGATGGTCAAGATTTGTTAAAGGTAAATATATCTTTCTTATGTAATATATAAAACAGTGATGGGGAAACTAGCCATTGCTGTGCTACTTGTCTATACTGGGTGATAACAAATGTACTGAAAGAAAATTAATGCAATGTTTCAATAAAAGAAATTGAAGGTCAGAGAGATCCTAAAAAGGTTTCTCTGTCCATGATAAAGCCAACTGTTTTGACTGCTTCAGAAATTTATTCTCATTCTACCAGAACTTCAGAAAACTTCAATGTATGGATAAGCTGCTCAGCTTGGCCAGTGCCTCTCTTATACAACAGAAATGGAATAAATGAGATAGGCTGTCTTACCTACTTCTTAAATCTTGATGGAAGCCTTGTGGACCACATGGCTCTTGCATTCTGCATTTGCTTAAAATTAATACCATGTGGATCACACCAGATATGCCATGGGCATGAGCAGTAGCTCAGGTGTTGTCTTCTTGGTGGCTGCAGAGGCCTCTGAGTGCCTGTATGGCTGATGACGGTGAATGGAATAATCTTCTAGGGTCCGAATTCCTTTCATAGGCTGGGCCATTCTGAAGCATGGTACCCAGGGACTCTCTTTTTTAAGCAAAGTATTTCCACGCTGGAGTCTAGTCCATCAAAACATCCTTTATTTCTTTCAGAAGCATACTACTTGGTTCTTGAGATTAATTATTTCTAGAAACATGCTTATAATCCAAAGCACCATATATCAAAGCAATTTCCCCCTTTTAAAAATACTGAAAACTAAGATGATTTGTTTCACAGCTCAAAAATAGTCATTTAAAATGATGATAATACTATAATGTAACACAAAATATAAAGAAAAATAAACAAATTTAAAATACAAGTAAATTTGAAAAATTTTGGGGCTGGTATGAGGAAGACAAGAGAGAGGAAGACTTTCACTTGCACTATTATTGTTATCGATTGGCTCAATGGAATCTTTTTCTTTTCCCATAAATATAAGAAGAACCTACCCAAATAGCACTTGCTTTGCCTGCTTTAGGGATTTAGGGAAGATGGCTCAGTGGAGTAAGTGCTTCCCTGGCAAGTGCAAGGGCCTGAGTTCGATGCCTGGTTCCACCACAAAAAAAAAAGAATAGAAATACAATATTGCCCTGTCATTCAACAGATTTATGGCTTGTATGCTGCATTATTATTTAGGTAAGGCTTCTGTATAAAATTTTGCATTCCCCCATATTTTACACATCTCCCCAATCCCATCTGAAGTGAAAGATTTCTCTGAGTTTTTCCATTCCTCTCCAGATGAGGTAACCTTCATACAACCATTTGCTGTGAGACAATGACCTAGTGAGACATAATTGGTATCAATGAGAATGAAGGAGTCAATACAAATGACAGAAAAAGAATTGGGGCAGAAATAATCGCAGAAAACTTCCCAAATATGAGGAAAAAATCTAACATTCAGGTCACCGAAGCATACAGAACACCAAATAACTTCAACACAAGTAGAAACACAGCGAGACATATAATAGTTAAGATCCCAGAAATCCAGCACAAAAATAATATACTGAAAGCTGCTAGAGAGATGAAGGAGATCACATTCAAAGGAAAACCCATCAGAATTACAGCCAACTTCTCTACACAAACAATGAAGGCAAGGAGAGCATGGAGCAGAGTTCTTCAAGTCCTACACTAAAACAAATTGCAGCCCAGACTATTATATCCCGAAATACTCTCTTTCAAGTTTGATGGAGAAGTGAAATACTTCCATGACAAAGAACAACTAAGGAATTTCATGATGACAAAGCCATCCCTTCACAGGCTGCTGAAAGAGGTTCTAGAGAGAGACCACAACGACCAGAACTTCATGAAAGAGAATGGAAGGAACCCACTAAACAGGACAGTCAATTAAACACAGGTTACAAAGGAGTAAACAATACCAGGTAAATATCATCACAAACATAAGTCAGCACATTTCAATTATAACCATAAATGTAAACGGACTCAATTCTCCAATTAAGAGAAATAGACTGGCACAATGCATTAGGAAACAAAATTCAACAATATTCTGTATACAAGAAACACACTTAGCCGGGTGTGGTGGCGCATGCCTGTAATCCCAGCACTCGGGAGGCTGAGGCAGGAGGATTGTTGTGAGTTCGAGACCAAGCTGAGCTACAAAGTGAGCTTAAAGCCAGCCTGAACTGCATAGTGAGACCCTGTCTCAAAAAGACAAAAAAAAAAAAAAAAGAAAGAAACACTTAACTCAAAAGGACATTCATAGGCTCAAAGTCAAAGGATGGAAAAAAATACTACATGCCCAGCCCCTCAGAAAAAAGTAGGGGTAGCAATTCTGTTCTCAGACAGTCTCAACTTCAAACCAAGAATGATCAAATGACACAAAGAAGGCCACTATATATTGGTCAGGGGAAAAATTCAAGAGCAAGAAGTAACACTCATAAATATTTATGCACCAAACACAGGAGACAGAGGACAGAGAACCATTGGCCCAGTTGAGCTCTTGACATTTGCACCTTCAGGTACTACGTGCATTGCATAGTATTGCTTGTTTATCAAGTTAAAATGTATTGGAAATGTTTACTTGTCTTGTGGAATAATTATAGAATCACAATGCAAGGTTTTAATAAAATCATTTTAATACTACTATTTTAGTAACTAAGTTCTCCTATACTCCACCTTTGCACCCTCCAATGTTACTGGAGCTTCTTCTCTAGCCAAACTCACTAGTTCAAATCATATCAGTTGTGGCATGTGTTTTCTAAAATTGAGCTGGTTAAAAGTTTCTGAACAGTACCCCTACCAACTGCCTCAACATTAGACACAGTTGAAATTTCTTTCAACAGGTTAGTTAGTCCACTGCTGTTAATCTCAGCCTCTTTCAATGTTTTAGTACAGGAGCAAAATGTACTCATCTTTTATATCTGAGTTCAGCACACATATTCTGGGGTCCATTGCCAGATGAAATCCTTCCCAGTTGAAAACTCCTAAGCCTAAGTCTTTCCCATATGGTTTATCAAGAATCTGTTTTTCTAAACTCTGATTGGTATTTTTCATCCTACTTTGCTTATAATATTCTAGAACTGTGTGTCTAGTCTGGATTTCTAAACATTTCCAAACTCCCCCTATTGTTATAGGGGAATGAAGCTCAGGTATCTTTACCTGGGATGAGTTTGTGTTCTCTCTTGAAAAACTGAAGAATGAAGTTTTGGAATAACAGAGGTTAAGAACAGAGTATATTCATTGGGAGAGAAACAAAAGCTCATGTCAGAGAGAGGGACAGAGGAGACCCAAGTGACTGTCCAGGAATCTGTATTTTCTAGGGATTTTTATAGAACAAAACTATGTGGTGAGGCAGGTCTAAGGTGGAAAACTTGGAAACTCACACATGAAGTGGGACTAAACTATGGTCAACCAACAAGATCACAAGTACCATTATTCAGGTGAAATTGATTAAATCTGGGACCAAATTGGGAAGTGTCATGTAGCAAGCAAGGACGGAAGCAGAACAGGGGCTTTTCCTATAGGAGTAGGATTAGTGACTCTTCTGGCTCCTTCAAGGTGATTATAAATCTAGAGTGTTTATTTTTAGGGAGGTATGCATTTATTTAATCCTTTGTCTTGGGGTTCAACCCACTGGAGAAGTGCAGGAGTATCTGTTTCTCTACAGTTGTAAGCTCTTGTTCTTGTTCTTGTTCTTCTTCTTCTTCTTGTTCTTCTTCCTCTCTCTCTCTCTGTCTCTCTCTCTTTCTCTCCTTTTTTGTTTTTGTTTTTGTATTTTTTAGGGAAGGGTCTACAGAGTGTTTAGGGTCTCACTACTAGATCAGACTTGTAGTGATCCACCTATTTACAGCCTCCCAAGAGCTGGGATTACAGGTGCATGTCACCACACCCAGTCTCAATTGCCATCTCAGCCTGCCCAAGTGTGGGGATTAAACCTCAGGCTCCTGGGCTTGCTTGCAGGAACTTTAATCTGCTGAGCTATTTGGCCAGCCCTAGGTCTTGTCTTCTATATTGTCTCCTCGAGGGCTTAGCCCTGTCTGACAATCTATATTATGTCTATATAATTCAGTTGCCTACAACATTATGAATAATTTCCAAAGGATTCTGAACCACATGCTCAGGTAGCATCAGAGCAATGACTGCATATCTCTGGAATCAAAATTTGTCTTGATTGCTTTTGCATTGAGACACAGTACCAAAACCACACAGTTTTCTAGATGGAAAGGTTTATTTTGGCTCATAGGTTGTAGGATTTCAGTTTACAGATCAGTGGTTCAAAGGCACATACCTGTGCCATAACTGACGTGCATGGCAGAGGAGAGTAGCTAGCAGAAAGCAGGAGGATATCAAGGGAAGAGTGAAAGTTATATAATCTTCCAGGCCACACCTTCTGGGTCTCACCTGTTCCTATGATATTTTACTATCCACACTTCCTCATCAGAGGACTAATGCACTAGAAGTCTCATGGTCCCATCATCCATTCATCTTCCCAGAGCTCTATGAGTACATGAGGCTATGGAGAGACCTTAAACCAACTGTAACACAGGTTATCAGTGGTGATAGAAGTTTAGTTTTCAGAAATCAGCAGCAGGATTTAAATTTTAATTTTACAACTGTATAATTGTGTGGTTTTGAGCAACCTAAATACCTTCTTTGAGGTTAATTTCTGCAGGTAGAAATGGGACACACTGGATAAGTCTAATAATTAGTTTATAATGTGTTGTAGAAAAAAGATGGCTAGATTGAGTGTCTGTCTTAGTCACTTTCCTTTTCAAAATATTTGGCAAGCACAGTGTAAGGGTGGTGTAGTTTATTTTGGATCACAATTTCAGGAATCTCAGCCTATGTTTAACTGAAACACAGAAAGGCATGGTGATTGGGTCTGGGAGTAGGAAAACCACTCATATCAGAGGAATGAGGGAGCAGAAAGGAGCAGAAAAGAGCCAAGAGAGCAGGCATGCTCTTTCAGCTCGCACTCCAGGGCCCCACATCTGATCACATCCACCTCCTTTTTTTAAAATTTATTTTTTATTTTATTGAAGTACAAATATCAATGAGACAGTTTTAAGACACCTTAACAAGACAGATTCGATAAATTAATACACTGCAAAGTGCTTTCATAATGTTTTGTTTTCGTACAAGTTATATACATGATATTATACTTACAGACATTATAGCAGATGTCTCTGATCAGTAAATTAAGAGAGTACAGCTATTTATTTATCTTATTTTTTATACCTGAATTATATCACAGATAAATAATTAATACTTTCTACCTTATTATCTTCCTAGTGGTTGTCCATAGTACTAGAAACAGACATAACATCCTGTCCAACCACCATTAGTGTAAATCTTGCCTCTCATAGAACTATGTAGAAGCACAGCATATCTATCCCAACTGTACTGTCCATACACACACATCATGATTCTTCCTTTCTATACCCCTTCCTTTGTCTACACCTGTCAAAGGTGGGCACTCCATTGGTATTCAACCAATCTAGGTGTCTGAACTCAATGACACAACCCAACACAGTCCAGCATTCCACAGCAACAGTGAGTTATCTGAAGAACTTGTCGGCCACAGACATTTACAGCTCAGCCTATTACTATGGCCCCGTGTTGTATACCTTATTTTTATACTTTTCTGCTGGATGGCTAAGACCGAGAGAGAGCAAGACCTATATACCAAAACATGTAGTTTTTGTTTCTGATGAGGTCAGTGAAGTCCCCTCAGGGTATATCCTGTAATCCCATACCCCAGGCTATAGATCCCCTGTCTGTGTCATCCATGGGGATGAGCCACGGCCAATGCCTGACCAGTTTGCTCTCTGTGAGAGCCTGAGAGAAAGTTTTCTCTCCATGCGACTCTCCCCAGGCACACCACAGAACATCAGTCTCTTTCCTCTGTGGCTCCACAATCTCCTTGCTCAGAAAATCCGGCACTCAACTAAGTTTCGTGATGCTGTATCAGAGGCTCACCCATGTCCCAAGTCTTCGCTGAACTTGAAAAGGCCAGGGCCAAAATGCTGGCTGGCCTTGCGGCTCCTCCACCTCTCTAATTTTGATCTGTGAACCCAGATTGTCAACCACCCAGAAGAAAAGCCGATCAGTACCCTGCAGCATGTGCCATCCACCCTGCCCCATCGGACTCATTTGTTTTTAGTAACAACTAATTGTACATTTCCACATCCACCTCCTAACAGAAGTCAGCTATGGCCTCCACCACTCAGTCGGCTCCCACGAGCTCCAGCAACCAGTGCATGATACTCTTGGGCGACACCTGCATATAGACTATAACAGCATCTATGGCTTTACTCCTTCTTAGAACTGACAGTTTTAATGGAAAACAGGAAAACAGGTAACAGAATGATGCTGCATACTAACTGAGGAGTATCTCATTTTGAGGTGAGCAGAAAATGCTCAAACATTATCCTTTCATTCCTTCATTCCTTGACTTCTTCACCTCCCATTTAAATGCAACATCTTTTTTTTTTTTTTTTTTTTTTTTTTTTTGCTGTGCCACTGGAAACCTTGTCACAAGGTTTTAGATAAAGGGATGCACAGTAAGGGTTTCTAATTACTGGACCGAGTCAGCACCCTTCTCATACTGTCACAGGTAGCTGTTAAGAGGAGCCATTGACAGCTCTCCACACTTGGTTGTGAAGAGAGAAGTTGCTCAGGGCCTCTGTTGCCATGTGAGCGCTAATGAATTCAGGAAATTTCTGTGATGCTTTATGATGTTTTCCATCAATGTAAAACCTGTTTTACTAAAGACAGATCCTTTGATGCTCTATTTTTAACTCTTGTAACAGTCAGTACAGGAAAATATTGGCTAACCTTTTTGGAAAACAGGTAAAAATGGATAAATGAAAACTCCAACAGAGCCCTGCTTAAACTGTAAAACAATTCCCAATTTCATTGCAGTATTAAGAAACAGATGACAGAGAATGGAATTGGAGTTTCCAAAGAGCAGTTTTTAAATTGGCACTGTAAAAGTGAAAGAACCCAGAAATGATTCCAAACAGCACTGAAGGGAGCCTTGATCTACAAGATATAGCTCCTGCGGGTGTGCTTGTCACAACTGTGGGCACAGGAGGAGCACCATGGCCTGGGAAGACAAGACAGTGGAGCACTGGAGCATCAAGCTTCTCTTACAGACAAGAGTGAAGGCAGCTTATGCAAAGGTCATTTTTTTCTTTTTTCTTTTCTTATTTATTTTATATTTTATTTTACTTTTGTTTTTTTGAAGTACAAATATTGATGAGACAGTTTTAATATACCTTGACAAGATGGATTTCATAAACTAATACATTGCAAACTGTTTTCATAATGTTTTGGTATCATAAAAGGTGTATACATGATATTATACTTACAGACATTATTATACTGTATGTCTCTTATCAGTAAATTAAGAGACTGTAGCTGTTTGCGTATCTTATTTTTTATACCTGAATTACATCAAAGATTCAATAATTAATACTTTCTACCTTGTTATTTTCCTATCAGTTGTCCATAGTACTAGAAGCCAACATAATATCCTGTTCAACCACCATTAGTGCAAATCTTACCCCTCATAGAATTATGTAGAAGCACAGCGTTATCAATCCCAACTGTACTGTTCATACACACACATCATGATTTTTCCTTTCTATACCTCTTCCTTGCTCTACACCCATCAGAGATGGGCACTCCATTATCAATCAACTAACTTAGGTGCTTGAACTCAACAACACAATCCAACACAGTCCAGCATTCCACAAAAATAGTGAGTTATTTGAAGATGTTGTCAACCATAGCCATTTACAGCTCAACTTAATATTATGGCCCCGTGATGTGTACTTCATTTTTATACTTTTCTGCTGGATGATTAAGACCTAGATAGAGCAAGACTTATATATCCACACATGTACTTTACATTTCTTATGAGGTCAGTGAAGTCCCCTCAGGGTTTTTCTTGTAGTCCAGTACCTTATTCTGTAGATCTTTTGTCTGTGCTATGCAAGGTCTTGAACTTCACACTTTGAGGAATGGCCCACCAGGCCCATCTCAGCAGGGTTCCTTTTTTATTTTTTTTTTTTTTTTGCTTTGTTTGTTTCAATAGCTATTTCTTTTATGTATAAACAACAACTGAAGAAACCAACATCTCCACCCTGATTTCAACCAGTCCTGCATAATCAGAATTTCACAAACTGGAAGTTAATTAAACACAAGTAAATAACAGAGAAGTGCTTGTGTCCTGGTCTTATCTTTGATTCCATCCCTTGGTAATAGAGCTCTAATTAATAAGTATAAAGCAAATAAACATCATCTGGGTCTTGTGATGATGAAAGTGAGTAATAAATTCCAATGCTGTGATATAGTTAACTAGTCTCTTCAAGTCCCCAAGAAAGAAGATGGAGTCCTCTGAGGTTTGAGACTATGATACACAGTTTCCAGGAAAACGATGGAGATGCAAAACACAAAGTCACTTCCCAGAAAGAAGAATAAAAAAAATGAAAGAGAAAATTTTCAGATGCATTATTCATGTATTGTTTAACAAATATTTCATTAAAATGGACAATAAGTTGAGAAGTTTCTAAGTAGAGCAAAGGATGCTTAATAGATCATTCTAAATAATATTTTAAATTATTTATTTTATTCCTAATCTTAAATTCTGGTTGTTCATTAATTCTTTGATCAAACCAATTGTATATAAATTAAGAACATTTTGTGTTTTGGACTATGGATTATGTGAATTCAATGATTAACTCTCTCTCACTGCTGTTGTAGGCAGCTGAGTTAGGTGAAAATAACATCAGTAGTTATACAGGACTAGTCTGTCAATGAGACACTAGGAAGATAAGACAACATTGCAACTGTGGGAGAGACAGTCCTGCATAAACAGAAGCAGCCATACACCTCCCTGGGGTTGGGCATCAAGGATTGATATTCCAAGTATCAGTCACCTCGAAGAAGCCAGAGCCACTGACCACAGGAAAGGCCCCTGTTCTGTGTTCATGCTGACTTGTGACATGACTCACTTCCCCATTTGATCCCAATTTAATCAATTTTATTTGAGCAATGCTACTCATAATCTTATTGGTTAACCATAGCCTTGACCCATCTCAGGTGTGAATTCCCAAGTTTTCCACCTTACCTCATGGTTTTGCTCTATAAAAATCATTAGCAATGGCACTCGAGTACCCTTCTGCTCCTCTCTTGGAGAGAAGCTATCTTTTCCCAGTAAATATATTTTGTTCTCAATCTCCATTGTCCCTAAAATTCATTCTTTGGTTTTATAGGACATGAACTGGTTCCAGATATCTTTCAGGTTTGAGTTTCTTTTCTTTATGATTTCAAGACTGTTTCATAGCTCATTATGCCAGTTGTTTCCAGGTATTAACAATAATCACATCACTTATCATTTAGATACTTTTATTATATCCATCACATTCCACAGAGTGTAATGATAGGCATTTCACTCATATTGCACATGTAGTTTTCTTTTGGCTAACGCATAATAAACGTTGTTGCTTGAAAGATCTTATTATATTGCAGTTCTGCAGGTGAACAGCGTAATGAGGAACTCCCAGGGCAGATGAGGCTGTTGGCCTTTTTAGAGCCCCCTTTCCCCGCAGCCGCCTCTGTGCTGTTCCAATTCCTGGGCCAACAGTACCCTGAGCATAAGTTTCTTATTTCAAATTTAGAGTTAGCAATGTCAGGCTGAGTTCCTTCCTGCTATCGCTTCTCTTCCCAGTCTCCATTGGAAAAAGTTAGCCACTTTTGAGAACTAACATGTTAGCCTCAGCACATTGGGATAGCCCAGAAAAATGTCCTCCTCTCAAGGCTTTAATCATTTTGACAATCTTAGGGATGTATTGTAATGGAAATTTTTTTGTGTTTAATATTTTGGTTGTAGGCTGACCACAAGATATTATGGGAGAATATACAAAGTCTTCTTCATAATTCACACTGGGAAGGCAAAAGAACTAAGTCATAACAGAGCTCACCTGAATCATGAGCTCAGCTGTTAAATAGGTGACTGGTGAAATGGGGCATGTCTGTATTTGTATCAGGTTGTAATAATATAAAAAAATCTATAATGAATTTTTTCTTTATGACATCAAGATGTTCTATCAATAAAATGGAAAACTAATGCAATTATATTTAAATAATACAATAAAAGGATTTTTTGAAAAAACAAGCCAATTTTAAAAAAAAAATAATGATAATTGTCTAAATAATTACTAAGATGTTAGTTCATTTTATAAGGAATCAAGCAGTTATATTGCTGGGTATAGTGGTGCACACCTGTAACCCCAGTGCTGGGGAAGCTGAGGCAGGAGGCTCACTATGATTCTAAACTGCAAAGTAAGACCCTGTACCAAAAATAAGATTTTTTAAAAATAAAAAAATAAAATAAAATTTAAAAAGAACCTTTTCAGGACATTTGTGTCATGAAGAAATACGAAAATTAATAGTTTTTGCAAAATATCTTTGCTATTGCCCCACTTAATTCAATGCTGCAGAGTGTATATAGTGTTTATTGAGTCCCACAGTGTACTAACATAACAGCAACCCTTTTATAAACACATTCATCAGTAGAAGAACATTTGGTGCTATATGTTAGAGTACATATTAAGAGGTGTTAACAGCTTGGTCAATATCGTGTTGTTTTGTCTATTTATTAGTTTAGTTTAGTTTAGCTTAGCTTAGCTTAGCTTAGCTTAGCTTAGCTTAGCTTAGCTTAGCTTAGCTTAGCTTAGCTTAGCTTAGCTTAGTTTAGTTTAGTTTAGTTTCATAACTGAAACCTGTCTAGGACTTTAACATGTGACATACTGCTCATGGCTTAGAATCTCTTCATAGTACTGAGTGGCTGATGTGCTAACTTCTTAATTTTCTACATTCAGCCAGGTGCACAAAACACAGCAAAATTCAAAACTTAGTTCATGATTAGCATTAGAAATCTATCATAGGCAATCTCAAACCTTATGTGTAACACTATTATTAAATTTCTCAGCCTTCTTGGTAACACAAATCTAAACATTTATTCCCTTGTTTCTTACATTTCTTGTAAAGCAGAGATATAAAAGTTCCAGTTGTTGGGTTTTTGCCAGCTGAAAGCACCTCTCATCTACAATTATTTTGAAAAATTAGATCAGGTCTCTGTAGAGTAGCTTCTTGAATGTTGAGTTTCTTATATTTTATACTAGTGATCCATCATAAAACATTTTTATTACCTTGCAAAATTTTCTTTTGAAAATCTCATTTGCTATTTTCTATTGGCTCTTGGCCCACTTTGCAAGAAACTTATTACCCACACACATTTCGCTGAACCTGGAGTGAGCCTAATTTTATGTTACAACCTATGTTTTAAGCACACAATAGTACATTCTGTTACATAATTTCCTTTTGTGATTGGGGTTATTAACTTGATGGATGTTAGTATCTTTTGGCGTCCTTATAGATTTAGTTTTCATACAGTGTTGTCAGTTGCTGTCTGTGGAAACCTAAAGGAAAAGTAAAAGCTTTAGCTCATAGAACCCTATAAGTATCTTATCTTTTAGATGTTGCTTTGTATAATCAAGAGCTTGAAAGAACAGTGTATGAAACTTTCTTCATAAATAACTTTGAAAGTTGCTATAATTCAATATATCTCAATATTGCTATCTCTATTCATGGTGCATAGAAATGCAACAGTTTCAATCCCCGGTTCTGCAAAACAAAGCACAACAAAACAAAACAACAGAAATGCAATAGTTTTCAATTAATGCAGCTATTTATCGTTTTCCCTAACTTGTCATCTTTTTTCCCTCTTTAGATACTGAAATCATCGACACTTCCTTATTCTTTCCAAATCCAAGAAATTGTCACAATATCTAGCACAAAAATTTAATCAATAGTTATTGCACTAATAAATACAGTAACCTATCATCTGTTTTCTAAGGATACAGAGGTATTGGGAAGGTCCAGACCTCACTTGCCTATAATGCTTTGTTCTTTCTTACTCCTGTAGTCTAACACCAGAGACCCACTGGATCAGGTTATCATGAGGAAGTCAGAAGGATGAGGACTTCCAGCTCTCTCAGCTAGAACCAGGGATAAAATCTCTGAGCCAGAATAAGGAACAAACTCTGACCTCACTTTTTCCCTGCAGGTTCAAAGGCAACAAACAGAAACCTACCACCCGGTCTACACAACTCTCCACTCTCGGTTCTGTCTCTACACATCTTTTCTCCACTTATTCAGAAACAGACAGTTAAATGACTTCAGACTGTCTGTTCCCTTACCTTCTAACACTGATGTGTCTGCCTCATTCTGATTCTGTTTACCTGATTACGTACCTGGTGATGCTTGGGACTTCTCTGTCTTTGAATTATCCCCTCTATTTGTGCTTACACTATTAATAAAATAGATGTTATGTTTTCAAATTATCAAAGCAATACAATAAAGTTTATAAAAATACAAATAACTAAAAATCCTACAACTTACTGCTATTCCTTTTATGATCTAATATTATCTATACTTAGTTTTCCACTTTCTAAGAAAACTTCCAGTAAGTTTAAATGTATTAAGGAATATGTTCAAATTCTTAATATATTTAACATCCAATGTAATATCAACCACTCAGTACTCTAAAATTTTCATCTTAAAATAATCAAAGATGTTAACTTCCAAATGAAATAATATTGTCTGTTTAGTTAGATTTTTAGAATATATGGTTATATTAAATGGCCCATTCATTATATCTTTCAAATTAGTTTTCTTCGAATTTCATTATATTCTGAATTTATTCTGTTTTTAAATATATATATATATATATATATATATATATAATAGTTTTTCTCATGTTACACATGAAATTACATTAGATGATACTGTCACAGTATTTTTAAAATATTACTAGTTGCTGTAACTCGTACTACTTTCTTTTTAATTTTTGATATTTAATAACAATTTGCTTTTTGTAGATTTTTCTTCTCTCTAACAATTTTGATTCAGGTGATGTCAGATATAATGTTTTTACCTAAAAATAATTTTATAGTGCATTAGTTTTTGTTATTCTTTTTAAATAACTTGCAGCTTATTCATCTCTTCTATTGCCTGTGTTTATTTTGTTCCTTGCCAAAATTTATATCCTGAGTCCGAGTCTCTATTGAAATAGTACAGAATGGGGTCATTAGGAGGTGACAAGGACATAAGGATTGGGTCTTTTAGATTAAGATTAGTCCCCTTATGAAAGAGACCTTGAGGAGTTAGAACTATTCATTCATTCACCATAGAAGGCATAGCTAGAAGATGGTAGCTAAAAATAGACATCCATCAGATAATGAACATGCCAACAGCTTGATAACTTACTTTAAGCACCAAGATCTGTGAAAAAATAAATTTCCATTACTCCTCAGCTACTCACTTAGTAGCATATTTGTTATAGCAGCTCAAATGAACAAGATCAGTTCCCTTTTGTCATTACCATGTGTTAAACTCAGAAACATCATGAATGTCCTTTCCTAATATCTGAGCTCCTGGACTCCTTATCTTCATTTTATTTGCTTAATAATCCTCTTATCTTGAGTGTGGAAGATCTTTTGAAGACTCCAATAATTCCCTAAAGCAGGAAATATATGTTAGAACCACTTAAAAAGTCATATTGTGTTTGAGTGACATTTTTTGCAGACATCCCATGACAAGCAATCTTTTGGATCCTTCATAGAAAGCCAGTTTTCACAAATAGGGTGGCACACTAATTGTTTTTAGAGAGGTCATTGTTCTTAATGTGAGAGACAGAATTAAAGGGATTGGAGTCAACTGAGTGAATGTCACTGTACAGAACAAATATGAAGGGAGCTTTATCTAGGACTTTACCCCATGTGGGTGAATGTAATAAACTCAATAGTTACTTCACCTTTAGAATCAGTGGAACACAATGTTGTCCTCAGTGACATCCTAGATAATGGTTTCAGTAAGTGCGGGGATGATGTTATTAATCAGGATAAGAAACAGCATAGAAGATAGGATATAATCATGAATCCTGTTTTAAGATCGTGAGGACAGGTGGCTGTGACACATCACAGTTTAGAAGAAAAGAAGGTGAAAACATTGCAGAGCAGAGCATACTATAGCGGAGCATAGCAGACTATGGCATAGCGTAGCATAGCATTTCAGTCTTGGTGTAAGGACTGGGCTGGTGACTGCAGTTAATGGTAGATCCTGGAACTCAAAATCTGCTACAAAATGTTACAGTAAGGATAAAAAACCCCACAACATTATTTTATGATGGAAAGAGCAAATACATACTATTTCTACATAAATATCACCTTGATGGCAACAGAATAGAATATCATTAATCATCAATTACTCCTAAAAGTATCCTGTCAGGGTTCACTCTTAAAATCTACTGCAATTCATTTCTTGAAAATGAATTATTTTAGAGCAATCTTACTTCAATGAAAACAAAATAGTCAAATGTAGACTGGGAGAAACAAACGCATGAGCCATGCTAGGGGACTGAGAACATGAAGGTGATGGAAACAGAAGATGACATTGAACGGTGAAAGGCTGCAGTTCAGCTTTATGATTTTCACAGTTCAGATCTAGGAGAGGACTCAGATTAGAACACAATTCCCTGGGTTTGTCTGGTGCTAAAGACAATGACACTATCTTGGAAGATCCATAATTAGCTGTGAAAGAAGAGGTTTCTATTTGGGAAACAAGCATCTGTTATGAGCCAGACTAATATCAGCAGCTGAAATTAACACAACAATGCGTTTCTCTCAGGAGAGTGCCATGAAGTCAGGCAAAATGATGAGCATGTTCCCGTTACTGCATCAGATTTACAATGTTTACATGCTGCTCTTCCTGAAATTAATTCCTCAATATGCTGCTTATCAGCTTGAAGCAGGAAACTGGTAAACATAGAGAATCATTTTTATACTTTCTTGGTCTGAGGTTCAAGTTGGGCAGAAACCTCTGTGATTAGAAGATAAATTTTTCAGAGACAGAACCCTTCTAGGGATAAAACCCCAGGGAGCTTTCAGCTTCAGTACAGAGCTGCCACAGTGCTGAGGAAGGGCTGCCTGCGGAGCCACCTGTGCTTTGGAGGAGAAAGCTCAGGGGATGATCCTTACCTGTTGATAGCTGGAGCAGCAGTCATAAGGACACTGATGATAAAAACCTGGGCAGGGGATGGTGAGATGATGGGATGCTGTGTACTATGAAGTCTGAGTCACAAAGGCAGAAAGTTTTAGAAAAAAAATCTCTTCCTGGCTGGAAGATTCAGCTCAGCAATCTAGCATCTGCTCCTGATAAGTGTGAGGTTGTGAGTTTGGGTCCTGGTAGGAGAAGCAAAAAGAGCTTTAACTTGACATGACACCTCTACTTCCTCTTTCCTCAAACATTCCCAGCAATGGCCTTGGGGGCTTGAGTAAAATTAGAAGAAGACAAAGAAGCACGAACACACTGCCAGACCTACAAAGGCGTGATTCTAGGGGCTGCTAGAAGAAAAGCAAGCAGCACCGAGAGGTGGCAGGTTTTGGGTGTCAAAGGTTTGCACCTTTCACTGTCAAATGGTGTGAGATAACTGAACATGTTCCAGATGTCGTTAAGTGGTGTTTATGAATATCATCTCACTTATTTCTTCCTCCTCATCAACGATGTCCATTAGCCCTGGAGCAAATTCAGTTCTCCAGGTTTTAACAATAGCTTGCCTGAGATCACACTTGAGGGGACAGATCTGGGGTGAAAGCCTGCGTCGGCCCATCTCACTCCGTCTTCTGCTTCATGTCCAGGGATAGCACTCGCTGAACTACACCACACCTGTTTCTTCACTGGGACAGAATTCTAGAACTATAAATAAACACACCTAAATCACTCCTTTAGAGAGCAAATGATGAAGAAAGACAACATGTGATGTTCAAAATGGAAAATCAGGTACAAGGAAGAAAAATACCAAGAATTTCAATAAAGGAATCTCCAGGGACACGCAGACATTCTCTGAGGCTGGAACCGCTTATCAAATAGCAAAAGGCGCTTAGATGTAACGTTTTATCTCATTTCTAATTGCACAAAACAGCACAACCTTAATTCATTTTCATTTGCCTCTCAAACATAACTACTATAACAACAAAAAAAAAAAAACGGTATAAATCAGATCATTTCTCTAGACAACAACTATCTTTATTCCTTATAATTTTAGGTAGGAGAACTCATTCACCTGTACACAAACATACACATCAGCAATTAAGTGCTACATGTGGATCTTGTTACTATGTAACTGGAGCTTGCAGAACTTCTCCTTCTTTATGTTTACAGTCCTGCACTGGAGTTCATCCAGGCTTTCATGTAAATTAGCTATTCTCCTGCTTCAAGCTCCCAGAATGCCACAATTAGAGACATGCACAGACACACCCAAGTTGTTCTTTTCCAGATCACATGGAATAATAAAAGAAATCGTCACACCTCCAAGTACAAACTTAATGTTGCTTGACTAAATAATCTCCCATATGTTAACTAAGTGTCTGTGGCATAGGAGGCCTTTACTTAGATTCTTACAATATCATTAACAAAGAGGAAGGAAATAATTACATGATAAAATTAGTATTTTAAGGTTTTTGAAAACTATTAGAAAAATGAATAATTTTAGCCAAGGTAGAATTGCTGAATGACTATTAGTCCGTCTTCTGAAATGTTGCACTTCCCACAGCAACTACTCTGGAGGGCCATGTGCATCACTAGAAACGCTATTTTGTGTCAGGGAAATACTTTTAAAGAAAAAGATGCATGTATGTATGTATTTATTTATTTATTTGGTGTAGGGTCTCACTACGAAGATCAGCCCACAGTGATCTTCCTGTCTCATCCTCCCCAGTGTTGGAATTATAAGCATGCACCACCATACCTGGCTTCAGGGGCCAACCTGACATGAGGTACTAGAGATCAAACTCAGGTCCTTTTGCTTGCCAGGTCAGTGCTTAGACTGCCAAGCCATCCCCTAGCCCAGGGTAATAATTGAAGGGCATTTTAAATTCAGAAGTACATGAAGTTAATGAAAAGAAGTGTTTTAAGAAAGAAAAGTAACTCCTTTCATATATATATATATATATATATATATATATATATATATATATATATGTATGTATATTAACCAGGAGTTGAACTTAGGACCTTGCACTTGCCAAGCAAGTGCTGTGTCACTGAGCTATATATAACCCCTGGCCCATAAGAATGGTTGTAACTATAAAGTTCATTATGTGTTGGTAATTGACCCATTATTTGAAGCCTGACATAAATCAGCAGTGTACAAACAAGTGATTTTTAGAGCTTTGAGAAGGAAGATTTCGTATTTCCTCTCCGTTGTCTGTCCTTCACTATAAAAATTAACTTTCAAGACTCAATCTATAAGCACTCCAAATAAAGACTACATAAATACTAATACTTGAGCTATATAAAATGAAAATACACATATATAATCCTTACATACAAAAACTTACATGCACACCTATATACACACAAAGACGAACCTCTTCCTCGGGGACTCTACTGTTACTTCAGTTTTGCATAAATCTATGCCAGAAATGAGGAGGGAATTCTTCATGTGTTATTTGAAAAATGCTCGCCTTATGATCATTCTGGTGCTGTGTTATAAATTAGTTGAATTTTGTTGAGACAAGGAACATCTCTGTATTGAATACTTCCCTAAAATATTTCTTTTCTTTGAATGCTTTGCTTAATCGTATACTTTGGATGTAAAAATAAAATCAAATATTTTCCCCAGCCAATGCAGACACAGTTAAAGAGTGCTTTCCTGCTCAAGTTTTATTGTTCAATCTGGAGACAAGTGCAAGGAAGGAAATAGAAAATGTATGCTGTGAGAATCACCTCTTTCAGAAAATATACCCCTAAGAAAAACTTACATTTTTTTTTACCTCCCTCAGAACAGGCGAGTCACACTTGAGAATTATTATTGAGCTGATACCTAGTTTTCTTCTCCTTGAAAATTATAGTCTGCATTAGAAATGTAAAACTCGGGGAAACTGACCTCTCTTCTGTAAAGAGTTTTCCTTTCTTCATATATTATCTTGATTGAAGATAGCTTATGCACAAAAAATGGACCACCACTTGTCCTCTTGAAGATTATACATCTTCCCAGAAGGGCTATCAAGTGACTCATCTGAAGAGCTCCGTGTACCCACACATACAGCACTACCTTCTACAGCATCATTGTATTTATATTTGGCTCATTGCTTCCAAATGGTAGCTGAGTTTAACACACACACACACACACACACACACACACGAAGAACCATAAAGGCTTTTACATGAATCTTACCATAAAACAATTCTCACAATCAAGATGATCATGTTTTCTCCCCAGTCATTGAAGATGACCTGACATAGTTCTGGCAGGGTCTGGCATAAATAATAGTAGTACATATGTCCCTTCATTTCTGTGCAGAGTTTGGGTAATGCATCACTGTAAGTTCATCTACTTAAATGAGGAACAAGAAAGTGCAATGAATGAGAAATTGCTAGGACATGTATTTATTTAGGTGTCATTAAATAAATAAATGACTAAATAACCTTGAAGTCCTTATTTCTTCCCTAAATTCATTGTAATAGAAGTACTTCCTATGATGAAAAAGGTCTACTTCACCTATTTTGCTTTCAGACCATGTTCCCCAAATTGAAAGAATCTGACTTTTAAAAAAATAGAGCATTAAGAGAGATCCTGCTTTGTGCTTCACATCCCAGCCTTGTCTCAGTTGCTCTTGGAACAGATGTTGTCTTTATTGGAGATGCAGCCACATTCAGCCTCATCCAAGCAAAGTATTTCAGTTTTACAACATTTAATAATAGCAATGGAAAATGATTCAAAGTATAACCAGAAAAAGAATCGGAATGTAACAACCTCATTCTTTGCTTTTGGTGGTTTTATTTCTGGAACAAAGATTCTGGAAAACTCTAGTTACTGCATCTCCAAAGAATGTTTAAGGTGATATCCATACACTGAGGCTTTGAACCACCTTTCATGTACGACAGCTTTGCAGGCTGTGATATTACTGTTTGGACATACACTATATTAATCACCTATAGAACTGCTTTGGGTATTTAATGCGACTTTCAGGGATGGGGCCAGAAAGAACAGAGATCTGCAATCTGAGCCAGATGGAAGAGGGTTCTCTGAGACAATTTATTTTTGTACTTTTTAATAGCATTCACTTTTCCAGTTGCTGAAAATTATAGTGATGCTTTTGGCCATATTAGAATGGGCATAAAATTATTCTCAATGCTGATGACAATAAAGAGACTGCAAGAAAAAAAAAGGGGGGAAAGACTGAGAACAGAACCAGCCACCACATCTATCTGATTTGCTGTGGCAGTAAGAGTCCTTTCTTTGTCAGTTGAGCCTCCAGTCACTTTAAATTAGAACGAAGTATATCGTTATACTGAAATTCTAGAGCTGAAATATCTCCCAATGACCCTAGACTTTATAAGCTGCATTCATAATTAAGCTTCGTCTTTTCATAGATGGTAAAAGTCCGTCTTGCTAAATGTGCCCCATAATACCTTTTTCTTGCCAATAAGTAATATTAGAGAAAATCTAAAACCTTCATTATTTCTAACAAAAGGAAGCCACGGATTAATGTTTTAGTATGAACTTTTCAGGTCAGCAGAAACTATCTTTAAGGCCTAGCTACACAGTCCAAATTAAGCAATAAACTTGTTTTTTTACTCTTATCATTTTTAGACTGAGACTGACTTTTATCAGGTTAAAGTTTAAATTATGGAAGCAATTATAAAGACAGATTTAGACAGTTCCACATGTGCTGAAAGATTATAGTGACTGCTGATGTAGTCAATGGGATTTAGTTTCCAATTAATAAATACTGTAAAAAGAACACACACTGTTAATATTTAGATTATGCCAATGACTAAGGCATCAAGTCACAAGTGTATGTAAGAAAATATGCATGTATCAAAAAATGAAAAAGTATCATCCCTTAAACTTTAGTGTTTATGTTACATATTATAGATAACAAGTATATGAATGAGTAAATAAATTACCTAATCCAGAAAATTTGCCCCTGATGAAGAAACCTCAATGCATCTGATTAAAAGTAATTATTCTAATCTGATTCACTACACAATTTCAACTGTTATACGTTCTTGCTTTCTAAACTTTGGAAATACATCAGAAATCCTCCAGTTTATAATAGTTGTCAACTGTAATGAAAGGCTATAAAACAGATACAAAAATAATTAAGATACCCATCACCATAAATAACATCTTTTATCTCCCATTTGTGGCTATGCATTCACCATTACAACTTTTATTATTTCTGCATAATTCCTACCCCATTTGTGTTATCTAGTTATGGTTTTTCTTATTTTATAAGCAAGGAATAATGCCACTAAATTATTTATTATTATTATTATTATTATTTTGTGGTACCAGAGATCAAACTCTGGACCTTGCACTTGCCAGGCAGATGCTTCTACTAATGAATATCTCCCTGGACCTACCTAAATTATAGTGAATGCAATTATACTTTACACTGAAGATTATTGTTTTTTTCTATGGCAATGTGTAAGTGGAAGGCACTCTACTTTATGAACTTCTTATCAAGACTGATTAAAGGCTAGGAGAGTTCAAGGCCAGTCTACATAGTGAGCTCAAGACCACTACTTACTAATACATCTGAACTACATAATAAGAAACTATCTCAAAAGACAAACAAACAAATCAAAAAAGGAGTGGTAATAAAGAAAAGAGTACTATTATTTTTAAGCAAGTGTACAGATAACTTTTCTTATTATTACACTGATTTGCCAATATTTACCAATTTTAACTTGGGAAGTACTTGCCCAGTACTCTGTTGATTAAGGCTTCCCCAACAATTTCCTGAGCTACTACTCTCTTTATCTACAGTAATTCAGGGCTCTGTGATTCTCTAGTTCTCTGAGCTCACTTGCTGAGTCTGTTCCCTGGCCAGTAACTATGCTCCCTTTTACCCAATAAACATGGATTATTAATTTATCCTTAAAAACACGTACACACAGAATGAATAGCTGACTACATTGAGAATAAGAGCATGATCTTGTGGTACCCAAGAAAAGTTAAAAAAAAAATAAGCAGAAAAAAACAACTCTATGAGATTGAGCAAGATGGAGCAACTTCATCATTCCTTTTTTGTCTTGCTAAAAACTGTTAATTCATACCATTAACAGCTCCTCCCTGAGCAGAATCTTAACAACTGTTACCAATTTCCTATTGATTCTTTTCCAGAAAGATTTTTTTCTGTCATTTTCCTAGTGGAAACAATGGTGAAGAAGAAATATTAGCTAAACATCACTGGTAATCACTTTATTTTCTTTTTCTTTTGGTACCAGAATCAAACTGAAGACCTTGCATTTTGCTTCTGACCTTTATCCCTCATCATGTAGTCACTTTTTCATCATTACTAAAAGACAGAAACTGACCCACAGAGCTGATACTACACTCATTTACAACATTTTCCTCCTACAAACAGGCTCTGAAACTCCCTTCCATTATATGTGACTTTAGAAAACATCATTGGAAAATGTCTCTATTCTTGGCCACTTGTCCCTACAGTAAGTGAATTTCTTGTCATACTTCATACTTTGCCTTGATCCCACTAGTACAATCTTGCCTCAAATTAATTCTTCTCCTATTTTTAAGGAAAACACTCTTTTTCCTTGTACCCTTGATTATCACAGTGGCTTCTTTCTGAGCTACCTAAATGCTTCTGTACATTTTTCCTGTTGGAACGTGGGCAGGCAGCCTTTGATTTTGGTCATTGTGCAACACGGACTCTGAACTGTGTGCAAATCTCAGTTATGTGCTTTGTCAGGTTGGTTGAGAAGAACCACTGAGCAAAGCAAGCAAGCCACCCCTGGCGAGCCTGACAAACTGAAACCCACATGGCTTTAAGATCTAACTTAAATTAAAAGGCTAGAAAGCAGGAAGAATGCCAAATTGTCCCTAGAAGACTGCAAAATTTGGACCTGGTACAGATGCCATTTATTGAAAAGTGCATTTAGTGTCTTCCTCAAGCCATACTTAACAACTAGTGACAAGACAATATGGTCGTGGCGTCCAGCCAGCCCCAGCACTGCCAGTGTTTGTCATAACATTAGTTTGCTGGGCAGGAAGCGTGAGGAGAACAGCTGACAGGACAGGGTGATGCAGCTGCCACGTCTGCTCCTAAAGAGGTTGAATGCCAGCATAAGAAATGCCCTCGAAGACCGACTCAGGCATTCAACTGTCCAAGCTGAGCTGTGAATCTCTAACTGCAGAAACAGCACGAAGATGATGGACCCATGCATGATACTAAAGAGTAAAATAGGCACTCTTAAAGAAAACATCAAAAGGAATGAAATCTTCAAGTTCTCTTATCACTAACTCTCAAAACTAAAGACACGGGCTGTACTCTGTTTCTTTGCTCTATTTGTAGCAAACAAACACCTGTAACCGGCAGCCCACTTCAGGTTCTATTGTGACTTCACACTAATGCCATTTTAGAATGTAGATTTCCAAACCAGGAAATAACGAAAGGAATTAGATCCAATTTGTTAATGTGTCATAAGTATATTGGGCTTGCATACAAATATGTAGAACAGCCGGGCATGGTGGCGCATGCCTGTAATCCCAGCACTCAGGAGGCAGAGGCAGGAGGATTGCTGTGAGTTCGAGACCAGCCTGAGCTACAAAGTGAGCTTAAGGCCAGCCTGAACTGCATAGTGAGACCCTGTCTCAAAATGACAAAATGACAAAAAAAAAAAAAAAATATATGTGGAACAAAGGGACAGGTATGTTCACAGACAATTTTTTTTATCATTTTATTATCCTAATAAAATATTTTTCCTTGCTGATCCACATGAGTCAGTGAAACAGCCAGGAGGCACAGGCTGAAAAGATGGAGTAGTTGAAACACCTTCAGAGCAGAGAGTGGTTTCCTTCCAGCCTACACACATATCAACATGGGTTGCTGCAATTCAAGAAAGTTAAGTAAAGGCCAGGGAGATGGATCAGTGGAATAAGCACTTCCCTGGCAAGTGCAAGGGCTTGAGTTCAATCCCTGGTTCCACCAAAAACAACAACAACAAAAAAAAAAAACAAACAAGAAAGTTAAGTAAACTTTTTCTTTGATCAATGGCAAGAGTGTCTCACTTAAATACTATGTAGCAAATAGTTTTCAGGACTGCATTTGAAATATTCACTAGGCACTTGGGACACCATTTAACAACACTGAACCAAGCAGATAGAAAATAATACTTATTTCTCAGGCACTTGTCAAGGTGTTTTTCAGGGATTAATTTAATCAATTATCAGAACAGCAGCACAATTTCATTACCATAAAGAATTTTATAAATTTTGAATTGCCAATTTTTTACAAATTACTATTGTGCATTTGCTGTTAATCTAAGGAAACTGAGATAGACGTGACTACATAGATTACCCAAAGTTGTACTACATGGAATCCATTTGAATTTGGGCTCTTTGTCTCCAGAATTCAAATGGGCAACCATGCACCATACAGTTTCCTGGAAAGGCTCCTGGATCCTCTTCTCTATCAGATAATCCTTGCTGTTGCATCAGTCTCACCTTATCTAGTAACATATGAAAGCCCACATAACATTGCTGTTCATCCAACCTGATCTTGTAATTCCTTCTCTTATTGTTCTAAATATATACACTGAGAGCCAGTTTGTTTTAATTTCATATTATGAATATCTATTCCATGTCTGCAATAAGGTGGCAGCCCTGAGCTTCCAAAGCAAAAGCCTATGTTAAAATGCATTTAGATCAATTGCATGGCTGTGGATATAGCATTTAAAATCCTTCTAAGCCATAAAGACGCATCTTGATTACTCAGAAGATCTGCAAAATACTTTTAAATCCCACACACAACTCTATATCCTTTTCTAGGCCTTCCTTCCTTAGCTCCTGTTTTAATTGTATTCTCTACTGCCAACATGTGTTTGTAGGAACTTCAAAACTCAGTGTTTTATCCTCTCCACACTCACAGGTAAGTCAAATCAATCAACAAATCAACTTTTTTACATTTCATCACATACAAAACTTAGATATAGCCGTAATAACCCTTCTTTCAATGAGAAAGCAATCAGGAAAAAGGCAACCATTTTATGCGTTTGTATATAATGACAGTTTTCTAAACATCACTTCTGAAATATGTTTCAGTCTTGCCAGATTGCAGTTATAAAACTTTTTCATAGAATTTATCCTAATACTCTAGCTATAACCTTAGACCTGGTAATTGATCACAGTATCAACACACAAGACAACACTACATAGGATCCTACTGTGAGTCTTCTGACACCTTCTGTACATCCCTAGAGCAGACCTATGTTTGCCTTTACTCAATCTTGCTTCTGGAATTTCACTGCAGAAAAAGCCATCTCCCTGCCTTTGCCTAGGGTCAGTCAGAAGATAGAAAGCTTTGCAGTACTGTTTTGATTTGACAGATACAATTGTCACCTGATTATAAGCTGGCAGAGGTTTTGGATTATATGAATCTTCACTGTTGATTTTTCTTTCCATATAACACACAGTCTGACACATAATAGACATCAATATTTTTGCTGAAAGGGTAAATGACTTATTGTAAATTTTCTGTACATTAGAGCTGCTAAGAATCCAGGGAGGACCTACCCTTTATTTGCTGTTTGTTTGGGTGCATTCTTATTTTAATTTTTTTGTTTGTTTTATTGAAGTACAAATATCAATGAGATAGTTTTAAGATACTTTGACAAGATGGATTTGATAAATTAATACACTGCAAACTGTTTTCATAATGTTTTGGTATCATAGAAGGTGCATACATGATATTATACTTACAGACATTATTATACCATATGTCTCTTATCAGTAAATTAAGAGAGTGTAGCTGTTTGCGTTGGGTGCATTCTTTCATAGATCACTTTCGTATCTGTACACCATTTCTTTGAAGTTGTGGCTTGCCAAAGTCAGAGCAATCTGATGATTTACATGCCATTTTTCAAAGAAGCATTGTCTTTATAAAAATACAGTTTCTGAATGAAGTGGGGCTCTATGCTCAACAATTTCTCCTTGACTTCTTATTCCAGTTCCTGCACTTTTTTTTTGGTCCTGTGGCTTTATATGTTTGACTCTAAAATCTGAAACCCCATTTCCCTGGACCTCAGATACCTAGAAGCCTTACACAAGGCTCTGATTTTCTGTTAGTGAAACCTTTCTCCTTGTTTTTCACTGTACATGTGACAATTGGCTCCCTTGAGGTGAAATCTTAGATATATAGGTAAAAAGTATGCAGTAGGAATTTGCATTCTTTGTGTCTAAAGATGTTACTATGATGTATTGCTTAATTAGGGAAGCAAGCCTTTAGCAATAAAAGCTTATTTCCACAATTGCTTCTCTGAATCAGATTTTCTTACATACAGTTCAAGGATTTTATACAATGTGCCATTCTTGAAATTAAAATGTGTTCATTTTATCTTTTCCTGATAGTGCTTTGTATTAGCATCCCTGTGCCTATGCACTGGCCTCTGAACAATACAGACGCTTAACGTAACCTAAGTTGAGTATGAACTACACATGCATGGCCCTTTTATTATTATGTTTCTCTATATTGTGAAGGCAACAAAAGGTGTTTCCTTTATATCATTTATTTATTTATTCCTACCTCATCCTCCTACCTTCCTTTCTCCCCTTCTACTTTTGTTTTACTTTGAGATAAGAATCATTATTGATAAAACAAATTTTCTACACAAAATGCATTTTAATATTTCTAGAAATGATGAAAAACTAATCTAAAGTAGGCTTATAGTGTGAACTTGAAAGCTCTTCGTCTAATAACTTTTCTTTTTTATTTTCTTCATAGCATTATAAAAATTTAGGAAATACTGGAGTATAAAACCACATAGAGTTATACAATAGGAATTAAGCTTCTTACTGTAAACCGGGATACTTCATTCTCAAAAGTTTAAGAGAGCAACAGATATTCATGAAACAACAGAATTCTCTTGGTTCTTTATTGAAAATGAAATATATTTTAAAATTAGAAGGTATGTTTCACAGTTGATCAAAGACATTTTAAAATGTTTCAATGCAATATGATTGCTTTTTAAAATACTCAGTATGTGGAAAGAAACAAGACATCCATAGTTATCTCTAAATAATAAAAGCTGTATAAAACAAAAACAAAAACAGAGACTGCTGCCTGATCCCTGCTGTGTTGTGCAGCCCCCACCCCCAAGGTGCTCTGAGAAGGGGACTGAGACTGGATATGGTGGTGCACACCTGTAATCCCAGCACATGGAAAGCTGAAAACAGGAGGAGCACTGAGTCTGATCTGTGCAGTGAGACCCTATAGAATCTGTGCTAAATATATTTTTTAAAAGAAAATAAATACTAAAATCTACAGTCAAGAATTAAGGGAGTAAACATGGAAAGTTAATAAACACCGTTATTTCTAGAAGTATGTATCACTGAATATCTTGAAATATAATCTAGTTTTACAAATATGACTTCCCAGCAGGATTGGGAGACAGGGAGACAGAGACAGAGACAGAAAAGGAGAAGGAGAGAGAAAGATAGACAGACCGATATCACTAAGGGACACACACACTGAGATCCATGAGAAATAATCTCATTAAAACTGATTACATGTACAGATGTAGATGTCCATATTTTTAGAACTTTCAGTTTGATATACTATATGATGAGACAGTTGAACAAGTTTGTGAACCACCTACCATGGAAAACTACACAGAATATAAGTGCCTCCTCCCTAAAAGCAAAACCTATGCTGAGTGCACTGTAAACGTGCAACTAGTGGGAAGTCTAAAATTTTCCTTTTCCCTATGTCATGATCATAACCAGCCAACCTGTAAGTGGGCTTACAATCCTTAATCACTTCACTTGTGGAACAACAAAGAATTGCAGCAGAATTACATGGAAAAGGGTCTCATATAATTGGAACCTTGGAAAACAAGTATAGCATAGCATAGCACAGCATAGCACAGCACAGCACAGCATAGCATAGAATATATGTGTACACTATACTATATATATAGTAATATCTATAGTAATATATATATACTAATATATATATATAGTAATATATATACTAATATATATACTAATATATATATACTAATATACTAATATATATATATATATATATATATATATATATATATATATATATATATATATATATACTCTCTGGAAGAGAATTCTCAAATTTTGTCAAAGCAAAGTTTTCAAGAATTCCTCTATGTAACATTTCAAAAAATATAAGCCCAGAAGAACAGTTCACAAAACACATGACAAGATTAAACACTTATTACCTCAGCAAAAGTAATGAAGGTCAAAATAAATATTTAAGAAACATACAATATGCAATTAGTGAATAAATAACATAATGAGCATGCTGAAATAGTGCAGAAATTAATTTGTGACAAGAGACTAGATATCTTTGAGAATACTGTTGCTATGGATTCAACATTTTGGTTCCTTTCGCTAAGGACATAAGAGAACCTCTCCTGTGACATCCTGTAACTAAGTGATGTCCCAAATTTTATGCAAAAGGAGATTAAGGGGCAACACAGGAAAATGATCAACAATGTCTAGTGTGCCTTAGGAGAGTCACCTACAGAGAAAAAATTCTCTCAGGGTTTCACAGGGAGCAAATTGGTCAAGCAATGGCCATGACTCATCCAGATGGCTGGAACTGACAGGTCTACAAGGTGTTGTACATGGTTCCAGGGAAAATCCTGAGGGGATTGGACTGACCTTGTTAGATAGGAAAAGTTACATTTTTTAGTTTTATATGTAGGTCTTGCTTTAACTTGGTCTTAACCATCCAGGAGAAAAGTGCAACCAAGAGGTATAAATGTAAAGCTATATTAATATGCTGAGCTATAAAAGGCTCAAGTCAACAACTTTGGACAATTACCAGTTGTGCTGGTAACTCACTACTATTATGGATTACGGGACTATATTGGATTATTTTGCTGAATTCAAATATCTACTATATTTAGATTGGCATCAAATATGATAAAGTCCTTTAGGACTTCACCAAATACAGTACTCTAACAGCAACGTAACACCCATCTCAAACAAAACAAAACAAAAAAGGGAATATAAATAAAGGAATTTATAATATAAATAAAGGAATATAAATAATGGAATTTTTTGTAGTGAAAAATATGTATACACAAAATAGTTGGGATAGATTTACAGATACTTTCTCTTAGTTCAATGAGAAGAAAGGTTTGTACTAATAGTGTTTAGACAAGATATCTTGTCCTCTGCATAACTACTCTGAAGACAACAACATACAATGTATTAATTATTGTAACTGTTCTACTAACCTGTTTTGAAACTTTAATTGCTATTTTATGTTTTTTATTAAAATGAATAAAATTTAAAAAATATTTGGCACCTTTCAAATTACACAGGTTGAGGACATATCCCTAATGAGATAATATTTGGAACTGGGGCTGATCTGATGTATTAGTATATGAGGTCATGAAGGTGGAACGCTAATCTGATGAGATCAGTGCCCTTCTGATGACACACTGGAGAGTTTTCTTTCTTGCTCCATAATGAGAACATGTAGCAGGATGATTGTCACCTACAAGTCAAAGCGAGACTCTTCACCAGGAGTAAGAACACTGACACGACGATGTTAGCCTAATGGCCTCTAGAGAAGAGATGTCTTTTATTTTTCTTTTTTTTTATTTTATTGAAGTACAAATATGAATCAGACGGTTGTAAGACACCTTAATAAGACAGATTCGATAAATTAATACATTGCAAACTGTTTTCATACTGTTTTGGTATCGTAAAAGGTGCATACATGATATTATACTTACAGACATTATTATAGCAGATGTCTCTTATCAGTAAATTAAGAGTGTAGCTGCTTACTTATCTTATTTTTTATAGCTGAATTATATAAAAAATTCATTAATTATTTTCCTAGTGGATGACCATAGTACTAGAAGCCAACATAATATCCTGTCAACCACCATTAATGCAAATCTTGCGTCTCATAGGATTATGTAGAAGCACAGTGTTATCAATCCCAACTGTACTGTCTATACACACACATCATGAGTTTTTCTTTCTATACCCCTTCCTTTGTCTACACCTGTCAAAGGTAGGCACTCCATTGTCATTCAACTAACTTAGGTGCTTGAACTTGACAGCACAGTCCAACACAGTCCAGCATTCCACAACAATAGTGAGTTATTCAAAGAAGTTGTCAACCATATCCATTTAGAGCTCAGCTTAATATTATGGGCTCACGATGTATACTTCATTTTTATACTTTTATACTTTTCTGCTGGATGGTTAAGACCTAGGTAGATCAAAACTTATATACCAACACATGAACTTTATATTTCCTATGTGGTCATTGAAGTCTTCTCAGGGTTTATCTTATAGTCCTGTACATTATTCTGTGT
>PVKA01012638.1:0-57229 GCA_004027165.1 Ctenomys sociabilis | reverse complement strand
TAGCTATATACAGAGCTCTTTTTCTATTTTTCTTCTCCCCATTCCTAACACCAGAGAAGCAGGGACAGGACAGTAGAAGGGATAAGAAAAGCTTGGCCACATACTCCCTTGTGCCGAGGAGGCCAGAGTTCTCCACTGGAGAGGAGTAAATCTTAGTTCTTGAAAGTGACCAAGAAGTTGCAGTCTGACTAGAAAGCCACTAAACAGGGAGCTTTACAATTTATTGCAAATCCCAGGGCACTAATGAGAATCAAAGGGAACACTATTTATAATTGTTTCTGGACAAAAGGTGTAAAGCAGAGTGTTCCTTGGCAAGCCAGTGTGCATGTGCGTGTGTGTGTGTGTGTGTGTGTGTGTGTGTGTGTGTGTGTGTGCACTGTCAGAAAGCAGCTTCCATCGAGCACAGCTGTTAACAAATTTTGTAAAAATAAGCTGCAAGCTTGTATTAAAACTTCAGTTAGGAAGCCTGATTAATGCCCACTTAAACATTTTTATCTGCATTAAATTTGAGATAGATTTCTGTCACAGCTGAAAGACCTCTCATTAAATAACGTGCAAATTTAAAAAATAATTATGAAGTAAATACTAAGACCTAGGTGAGCAACAAATGCTATAGAAATGAGGATAAGAAGCCTCTAGTCCATATCTAAGGACAAAGAAAGACTTTCCGAAGTGAGAAACCCTGGGGCATGCGTTTAGGGAAAAGTAAAAAGACCCACCTGGATGGGAAGCCAGAGTAAGTTGCAGTGGGGAAGCCAAGGAAGGAGCAAAGGCCAGTGCTGTGGGGCTGTCCTGTGAGGTCACACACAGAGGCTTTTTCTTCAGGCAGCAGCTTTGGTTGTGTCTACACCGATGCAGCACATTTGCAACAGAAGGTAAGGGCCAAATTTGCACAGCTACATATTTTCACACAAGTGTGTCTCTGTTTCCCTTTTATGGGCATACACTAGCATTTTACAGTCTGATTGGTACAAGGTGTAAGGCTGGGTCCAGCACATCTATCACTTTTCTACTGTAAATTTGTACCTCAGCATTATAGCAGCAAGCTGTGCATCTCAGTACATTTTCCTGAGGGACACAGGAAACAATGTATGTGTTTACACACTTGCAACGATGAACAACAACAAGAAATGTATACATATGCCAAAGTGAAAAGTGGCATTTTGACCCACCAGCTGATTTTGTGTATATTTACTCGAGCATCACAGAAGTTTCAATAGACCCAAACCACTCAAGGGTTTGGGAAATATATTTTTCCTAGTAGAAGTATTGCAATTCAGTATACTGGCACATGGAAAACCAGTTTTGCAAGTTTTTAAGAGGTCAAAAGTGAATCATCAGATTACTCATACATGGATGACAATGGTGATCTATTATGGTAGATACATACATGCTTTCATTACAGAAGGGCGGTGTGGGTGGATAATAACAGGGATGGTGATTATTTTGATACTGACTGTGTGAGCCAAAGTTACCATGACAGTGAAGTGGAACAAGAATCAACTGATACGGACTCAAGGAATGCAAGCTCCTTGGTCCAGATGACAAAGAAAGCAGCAGTGTGAGTGCATAGTTGATTAATTGAAATGTTGCAAAATAGCTCCACAACTAGATGGAATGATCCAGTGTTAGAACCACAACCAGCTTTGGTCTTCACAGAGGTGAAATGCACTGGACTGAATGCTGGCACTACCATTCACTGCTGGAAATTGTAACAGATGAAATGCTAGAAGGTGCTGTGAGATACACAAGGGCCGAAATGAAAGTAACATTCTGCATACACCAATAGCCATACTCAAAACTGCTTTTGTTATGACACTTCACTATCTGCCCTGGAAGTATTCATGGATCTGATCTACTTAGCAGGGATTTACCATGGTGATCACAGCAATGTAAAAGATTTATGGAAAGTGATAAGTCAAAATATGACATAAAAGTTATCTCCTTAGAGTGTTAAGACTCATCCTTTCAACTTCGATATTTATCCTGGAACTCAGCCATCAGGTCTTTATTGGTACAGTAATAGTCTAAATGGTGTTGTAAAAAGACCTGTTGCTCCTATCTCACAATTGTGGAGTGTGACATTCCACAATTGGTTTACTGTTTTCCAGTTGATGTTACACTGATAACAGTGCACAAGTGGACAAGTAGAAAAACTATACACAAGAACAAAGAAGAAATTTCAAATGAAATGCTGCCATTTCAAAACAGAGAATTATATAGTAGTCTTTGAATTTCAGAAAGCCATGACATTGGCTTCATATAGAACAAAGAAAAGCCAACTGGTATACTGCTGATGTCCACATCTCACCATGACAGAAATATGGGTAGGACAACCTCCACAGATGGAAACTTTCAACAGCAAAACCAAATATGGAGTAGAAGTTGTTGACAAGCTGTGCAATAACTATGATGTTTCTTGAAACACAAAGTGTTGGTCAATGGTTGTGTTTTACTCAATCCTAAACATGTGTGGTATAAATGGGTTACTAAGAAAGTTATAAGTACAAAATATCACCAAGAATTTTTCTTAGAGAATAGGGACCTAAGATCATAACAGATCAATTACAGTAAAGGAAAAGTAAAATATTTCTTCCCAGTAAACTATGCAAAAACATTGTGAAGCACACTGCTGAGGTGACAGGTGAACAGGGAGGTGTGGCATCACAAAGGCCTGCTACAATAATAGGAAAACAAAAAAGATGTGCACTGTGCCCTATAAGAAAGGAAATATGTACTATGAGGTAAGCAATACTTGTACATGGAACATGCAGCTGTTGTGTGTAGAAACTGCCCTGAGTCTGATTATTGAAGCAAAGCTTACTTCTGCAATAGACTTCTGTTTGGTTTTCCACTGTAGTTCATGTATCTTTTCATATTTGACATTATTTTTTAGGTTTTATAAGCAAGTAAATAGCTGATGTGAACCTGTTGATGTCTATTCTAAGCATTCAGTACATATTTAATGCTCTATTTTATTGACATTTTATTTCCCTACTAAGTAAGTGTATGTTTTACCATGTAGAAGGAAGTTCCAGACAAAACAGTAAGAGAAGAGAGGTGACAAGTCTGTCACATAAAAAAGGAAATCTAAGCACATGTGCTGTCAGTGTAAATGACAGGCATGCATGAACTGTGCAGTTGTCACATATGAAGACTGTGTTGTGTGTGGCAGTTGAAGCAAACCTTGCCTTTTCAGGAGAGTTCTATCAGCATTTTTATTGTAGTTCATATATGAATTTATTTCTGATTTTACTTTTTAGGTTTTTCAAGGAAATACACAGCTTATGTGAAAATGTTGATGTATATTCTAAAACCACAACACCTATTAAGAATTTAATAATTTCTGCTATTGACATTTTAGTGCTCCTGTTAACTACACACTGTATAACATAATGAGAACCTCCTGAAAAAGTAGCAAGACCACTGAGAGGTCAAGTAACACTTAACAAAAGGCCAGGAAGCAAAAGACACGTGTTTTCCATGTAAGCAATGCATGTTACGGAACATGCTATTGTCGTACATGCAGACTGCCTCATGTGTAGTAATTGAAGTCTACTTCTATGGGAGGGTTTTCTATCAGTATTTTCCTAGTAGTTTATATAAGAATTTGTTTCTGATGTTCTCTTTTTAGGCTTTGTATACCAAAAACTAGTTGATATTAAATATTCTGATATTTTTATAAATATGTAATAAATATTAAAACTTCATTACATGATTTTTCCTGGCAAGTGCAAGGCCCTGAAGTTCAATCCCCAGTACCACCAAAAAAACATTATTTTTGTGATATTTTTCGCTGTTAGGTACCCATTGTATAATGTAATAAAACTCATAAAATAAAATCAATAATTCATCAATAGAAATATTCCAAAATATAAACATCCTGGACCCACATTTATGTACCTTGATGATAAAGTTAGTTTTATGCCCCTTAGCATTCTATAGTTTGCTTGGATATGATTTATGTTAGAACTACATCAGAAATACACATGTCTGCACAAAGGCTATTATTGCTGCATTATAAAATGTTCCTCACCCAGCACGTCATGTGTTCCTGACACCTCCCTGTCTGGATGGGTGGGGTTCCATTCTATTCTGGGTCACAGAGCATCACCCTGGTTCAAAGGTTTGGCTGTCTGTAACATCATCACATATGTGGCCAATTTTCTTTTGACCATCACCTCAATATTGCTGGAGACAAAATATATAAGCAAGGGATCCAGGCTAGGCATGATCAGACAGGTTCCCAACATCTTGAGTTAGTACCTATAAGGGTTTTGAGTCCCTGAAGAGTTGAAAACCATCCCACACACAGCTTCCTAGGTTCCCAACCTTTTAGGTCTGGCTTGGAGCATGAGCTATTTTCCTCCTTTGATCTGTGATCTCTTCTATGACCTTTCTTTCCCTCAGCATTTGTTCATAGGGAGCAGTGGCTTAGGTTACATTTTTCACAAACCCCTCCCTCAGAAGCAAACAAATAATCTAAGGCCTAGAGATTTTAATAGATAGCAGTGTATACTTTGGTCTGTTGTTTGGCTATCAAGTTAAGAGCTGTGGTAGTTTCATGAGTTGTAATCTCCACAGCTGCTTACAGTATAATTACGTGGTTTAACATATAAATGGAAGTATAGTAGCCCTAGGATGCATCCTCTCCCCTGGTGGCAGGACCATAACCCTGAATTGTGCATTAAGGGGACCACTTTTCATCTTTCCAATTGCCAGTTCACAGGGTACATCATTTTCTATGAATGTCCTTGTCCTCATTCACTTGGACCCCCAGATGTTTTCCCCTGACAAGTAGGAGTAGAAAGAAGGATAAATAGATTATCCATAATACACAATACTCTGACCCATTTTGGAGGAGTACAGTACATGTGGCTCTTCCCCATATTCAAAACATTACCCTTGGGTTCTTCCATTAGATGTCTGTATCACTATCCCAGTTCCCTTGTGGGTAAGAAAACTTGACCCAGGGGTGGGCTTTGGTTCAAAGCAGTCAGGGAACTCCATCCTTGGGTCTTCTGGGAAGTTTCCTGGTCAACTACCCAGAACCTCTGTCCCAGATATATTAGACTCACTATAGAGACAGTGAATTATCTTTCCCACCAAGCAAGACAGTTTCTTCCAGTTACTGAGGTCTTGATAAGCCAAACTCATGAGCAAAAGCTGGGGTACTGTGCATCAGTATAAGGTTCATGGGGAACCTTAGAGAAGCTAAAACCACACTCTAGCTTCCCATGGCCATTGATCCCTCATGTGGATTCCCCCACTTAAATAGCAACAAGAGACTTTTGGAGCGTTGGCTACAGTGTCTGCTAGAACTGGTGAAAAGAAGGACTAGAAAAGCAAATACAGTTAAGAGCAAGGCATGCCAGTGCAGCACAGATCATTACAACAGTATTCAGCGCATCTGTGTCACCACTCAACAGCATCCTCAGGCTTCTGCCATGGTTAGATTAGCGAGCCTCTGAATGACTAGAGCAGAGCTACTGTCCTTCAGTGGTTGCTGAGGGCTCAGCCTGCTTCTTCTGGATTGTCATCTTACACAGTGCTGACAAGTGAAAGACACAATCCAAATTTCAAGATGCTTTATTCTGCTGCTAAGAATCCAAGGGATTGTCTCATGCACATTTACTGCTGTGGGGCTGGGCAGGATTGCAACAATGGGTCCCTCCAGAGGAGCTGCAGGGGCTGAATGTGCTCCTGGGCTTGAAAAAGGGAATGTCTGTGACCAAACTCAGGGGCAATTGTTTTTTAACCTATTGGTGTAACATAATCTAAGGCTGAACCTAATAGCTGCCTCAGAATGAGGTTCCTAAGAGGCTTCTTTAAATCCCCCCTTAGGCCCTTAATCAGAGCAGGAAGAGGCTGCCCATAAAGAATTACAGAAGGGTAAACACTGAAGGGATGTCAGGCAGGGCAGCTATGGGAGAAAGGAAAAAAAGAAGGGAAAAGGAAAAAATGTGTGTGTGTGTGTGTGTGTGTGCGTGCACACACACATGTATGTGAGCACGTGTGCACTGTGCACATAATTGCTATTACTTCACTGAAAAGAAAGGTTTATACATGTATTGTTTGATCAATTGTTTATGCCTCTATCTTGTAATATAGACAACTACTTTTTTTTTTTTTTTTTGTATTTTAAGGAAGGGTCTATAGGATGTTGAAGGTCTCACCACTACATTGGACTCCTAGCGATCCACCTGGTTACAGCCTCTCAAGTGCTAGGATTACAGGCGTGCACCACCACACCCAGTCTCAATTGCCATCTCAGTGCCCCGGGGCAGGGCCAGCACCACAGACCTGGGGATTGAGCCCCTAGCCCCTGTGCCTGCTTGCAGTTGCTTTATTCCACTGAGCTATTTGGTCAGCCCTTGAACAACTACTTTGAAGATAACAATATGCAATAGAGTAACCACTGTTATTCTTCCACAATCTTGTTTTGAAATTTTATACAATTGCTTTTATCATTTATTTTTCCTTTTCTTTAAAAACAGAAGAAGAAAAGGGAAATAGTGGAAGATGAGAAGAAAAATAAATAGGCATGAGGCTTGAGGTATGGATGGCATGAGGTGCTCCCCATGTCCAGCGTGAAGGCATTCCTGGTAAATGTAACAACTGAAAGCCTGGCGCACAGGGTGTGGGAGGGCAGCTTAGGGGGAAATAAATTATAAAATGAAGATGATCATGTTTATACCTTTGGTGGAAGAGATGGAGACACAGTTTCTTACATTCCCCACCCCTCTGTATCTTTGAATTCTTTTTCTTCAAACTCTGTAAGCAGAAGTTCATCCTCTCTGCTGTTTTCTCTCATCAGCACACACTGTCTGGATAAACGGAAGGAGAAAGTTTGGTAAGGGCAGCATCTAGGAATGAATAAATAAGCCCTAAAGGACATAGGATCCAAGCATGAGCACTGGAATGGAAAGGACAATTATAATTGGCTGGCTCTTAGGTCTGTCTCCCCGTATGACCAGAAGTCACCATCAGGGTTTAGTAACTGGGGTGCCTTATTTATGTCTAGTCTACATTGCTATAACTTTATATTCTTGGTTATGCTTTTCTGTTGGGTGTCTAAAACAAACTTAAACTGAAAGTAGTTAGTATTAACCAAAATGAACTACTTTTTACCAAATAGTACCAATGCCAGTGCTGATTTAATTTTATGGAGATTAGTTAAGCTTCTGAAGGGTTATTTGCGTGGCAGGTGTAGAGCTCGTCAGCTCTTCTATTAGGATTCGCTGATAGGGTGGGTCACTGTCTGGCTTGACCATGTAGCTTCCTGTGGAAGCATAGAAGACATTTCTCTCTTTAGTGACTCTACTTTTTAGCACTCTGTACCTCAGTCGATTCCTGTTCTTTGGGGTCTAACAATCTCCTCACTCAGAAACTTGGTTGACTTACCAACATTATAGGGTCTTGTAGGATAGGTCTTCTTGTGTCTTGGGTCTGTGTGGATCTTAGAGGACCAGGACCAAATTATTGGCTCTCCCATTAGCCCATGTTAGCGTCTAGATGTCCCCCAGTGCCTCATGCAGTCTTGGGGTGGGCTTCTAGAGTTTGTGATTGACTCATGGCCCATGGCCCTGTTTTGGGGTAATGGATGTGAGTGCTACGTCCCCCTGGGGCAGGTGACCTACATACAATATAAAGGAGGGAACAAGGCTGCTCTTTGACTCTTCCCTTTTTGCTCCTGTTGCTTTTGCTGTTTTCTGCTACCATAAACCATTGCCCTCTGCCATGTGCCACTCTGCTTTGAAGCCAGCCAAGTTTGGACTGAAACTTCCACAACTGTGAGCAAAATAAACCTTTCTGTCTTTCATCCGGGTTGCCAGGTATTTTGTCTCAGCGACTAAGTCAACCCAGTTACATTTTTAACTTTGGTCCCTTCAATTCAACTGTTGAACATGCAGGAGATCAGGTAAACCAGTACTGGTTTAATTTTATGATTTCACCCAGATATCAAGCACCTTGAAATTTATAGTATATACAGAGCATGTTATTTCTTAGCAAGCATGGTTGTCTTATCAGCTGAATCCTTGCTAGAAATTAACAGATAACAGTTATGTAAAATTTTACAGACAACTGGAGATCACAGGCAATACACCACAGTATCCCAATAATCATGATGACATCATTATATTAGACTCACTAGGTCTTTGTTATTATCTCTGAAACACATTTAAATTTTCATCAATACAAAATTAGTTTTTGGTTTGCTATATTTACCAACTTACAAGATAGTGAATAGCATACAGAATCTTTTACCTAATTTGTTATCTTTTAACTGCTTTTTGTTATCAAAGTGATATTTAAGTAAAATGTGCTTGCTTTTCTATAAACCTACTTTATAGGTTATTAAGATTATTAATGTTTCAAGTCCAATCATTATAATGACATCATCATAACTGTATAAGGTATAGGTACATCAAACTATCATAACATGATTATATAACCTTCATGCAACCATGAATAACTGTAGTTTTGGTATCACCATTATCAGATGATGTCTTTATCAGATGACCTCTTAAAAACGCCGTCCACTACTGGAAAGCATAAAGCTATTTCATAGACCATGAGGTCAGTAACAGTTAACATCATAGCTATACAAAAATCTTCACAAATCTTTACTCAGTTTTTACTCTTAAGCCAAAATTTAGATGTCTAAGAGGTTTAGGAAAAATTTGTGTCAATTCTGTATTACCAAGAATTAAATGACACCTTACAACTCTTATAAATAGAGGAAACAGTATTGATGTCTGAGTGTAGATTTATTACCAGGACATGTGTATCTCATGTATATAATAAAAGCAGTTTAGTCAAAGTCAATGGTTATAAATTTAACTAAGAGCATCTGAATCAGCCAAGTTTATTCCCTTTTTCATGATCTCTGACTCTTCTTACACTCTAGGCCTGACTCTTGCCATCCCCAGCCCATGCCCAGCCTCCCTTCCACTGGGAGCTTTCTGTCTCTTCGTGCTATCTAGGACTTGAAGTGCTGGAGTTCTTCTGGGATTCTTAAAGGATTCTGGCAAGGATCCAGATCCAGTGATGGACACAGGAGCTGCAGGACTTGGATCAGAGAGGACTTAATGACCTCTCAGTAACTCCACTGTCTTGTTCAGGAAAGGAGGGTCTTAGAGAGGGTTATTAAGGCCATGAAAACTGCTCCAGGACATGGTTCCAGATGTAGGAGAAATTACCCTCGTTTTCTGTCCTTGCCCATGCAATTTGTGCTTTGTAAACTCTGCCTCTAGCCACTCAGAGTATCTCTCTGCATCTATATCTATAAATTACAAAATTCCAGACTTTAGCATGGGTACTGGCGATTGAACCTGGGTCCTTGTCCTTGGCATGGACAATCCTTGGGTCCTTCAAGGTCTTCTAATCCAGCTCACTGTCCACAGGCTATCCAGCCTGTCCTCTGACTCCAGAGTCCTTCCAGACTAAGAGTGAGGCAGATAAGGGGAGCATTTGGCATTCTGTTCATCAGCCCTACTCCCCAAACCTGCCTCATCTATGTCCTCCTCCAGGAAGGTCTTCACAATGTGTGTCCCATCAGACATTCAGTTATACCCTCTATCTATGCTTGTAGAAAACAGCTCACTCTCACAGAAGAACCAAATGCATTCCATTCTTATCTATTCCTCTCAGTGTTTTTAAATTTTCTGTTTTCTATGAAACAAATCCTGTCCTTGCTCTACTAGGGAAACATTAGATAGTGTTTTTCCCTCCTTGCTTCTCTCTTGCCTTCACTCTTCCTCCCCCTTCATACGTAAAAAGGCAGCAGGAACTGAGGCAACCTCTCAAGTGGCCCCACGGATTGGCAAGAAAAGGACACAGTCCTCTTACTGATACTCAGATTTCTCAACTGCCACCCCATCCTGGGCTTGACCTGGCCATCCTTTTCCATCTTGTACCTCTCTGGAGTTATGACCCTTTACAGGCAACCCCACTGTCAGCCCTTAGCAAGTTGTAGGCTGAGGTGGCCATCCATTTCTCCCTGCCAGCTTCTGACCTTGGCAGCTTCCCCTATATCTAGCGATCCATGATTAATGCCAACAAGATGTTAGTCCCCTACCACAGACTGGGAAAAGTGGTCTTCAAGAACCTGACTGTTTCTTCATAAGATGTAGACACTGGTCATTGAAAATGAGGCTGCTATACGGGTAAGTGGCCCACGGGCCTGAGAAGTTGGGTACAGAACATCACCACTATGAGCTGTTCCTGCTTTCACTTCTTTTTCCTTCTAGCCTTTTTTATCTTTTTTTAAATTTTTTTCTTATTTATTTATTTGGTATAGGGTCTCACTGCTCAGCTCAGACTCATGGTGATGCTCCTGTCTCAGCCTCCCCAGTGTGGAAAAAATAGGTATGGGCCAGTTTTGGCGCCAGTATGTGTACTGAGGATTGAACCTGGGTCCTTGTCCTTGGCAGGCAGGTGCTTAGACTGCAGAGCTATCTCCCCAGCCCATTATCTTCTTTTATTTTTTTTTTTATCTGCACAACAGAAAAAGTAAGTAGTCCCAGAAATTCTAAATGGAAGATGGAAATGAGCTAAAGTGGGCAGGGGAAGCTGTCATCCTTGGCTTGGTTTGACTTTGCAAGTGATGCTGAAAGAGTTCCACAGGATCCAGAATTCCTTTATGATTGCTTCATGGCATTTTGGCTAAGATCAAGTGCAGAATTCCTTTATGGATGACTAGAAGAAACAACAGAGAAGAAGCATTTGAAAAAAGCTGGGATGACATGCCTCCTCTGCCCACTTTAGCTCATTTCCATCTTCCATTTAGAATTTCTGGAACTACTTACTCTTTATGTTGTGTGGATAAAAAAGAAGATAAACAGGGCTGGGGAGATAGCTTCGCAGTCTAAGCACCTGCCTGGCAAGTAGAGGGACCCAGGTTTGATCCCAAGTACCCATGCTGGCCCCAAAACTGGCACATGCCTATAATGCCAGGACTGGGGAGGCTGAGACAGGAGGATCACTATGAGTGTAAGTTGAGCAGTGAGACCCCGTACCAAATAAATAAATAAGAAAAATTTTTAAAAGAAGATAAAGAAGAATAGAAGGAGAAAGAAGAGAAGTGAAGCAGGGAGATGAGAAAAGAAGAGGAAGGGAGAGGAGGAGATGGCAAGAGAAGGGAGGAGAAGAATGAGGAGAAAAGGGTTAAAAGCAAAAGCAAGATTCATAGAACACTTAAGATCTTCTAATTTTGCCAACTGAAATGATGAATCTAAATTTGATTCCAAGCAAGAGCACCATGGCATCAAAACCTTTTTTGACAGACCAGTGAGTACAAAGGCTAGTCAGATGAGCTGTTAAAGAAGCTGTCCTGGGCGATCACCCCAGGATTAGACCAGTGTCTCCAAGGTTTTGATCACCTACTATTGCCAGAAGATAAAAATGAAACGGAAATTCTCATACACATAAATAGAAATTCCCACATGCACATGCATAAATGACATGCATGCCCCATAATAATAAATTACAAACATTACATATGTGTACTAAGTGTTAGTAAAACTCATTAGTATGCAAGTTCAGATATAAATAACCATACTAAGCAACTTTTATTGCAGATGCAGAATGCCTGACACACACTGCTTGAAGGAGGGAGGTTTGTTCCAGCTCACAGTTTCAGAGGCTTCAGCCTACAGCTGGCTGCTCCAAGGTCGAAGCATCATGGAAGAAGGGCATGGCCAGGGTGGAAGTGACTCCCAGAAAGCCAACAGACCAATAAAGAGCCAGAGAAGAAGAGGCCAGGAGCAAGGTACAGTTCCCCAAAAGATTGTACATATATATAATAATCTATGTAATTGTTTTGTTTGTCAGCGTTTAAACTCTGCTTAGCATTCTAAGTGGAAGAGTTTTGTTCAAAAAGGACATTTTAAAGGCCATCCAGATAGCTCAGCACACTAAAGCTGTTCAGATATGTTCAGTGACTGCGTTCAATTCCCATCTTATGGTGACTGAGACTGGGCATGGTGGCACGCCCCTGTAATCCCAACACTTGGGAGGCTGAGAACAGAAGGATCAATACGAGTACTATCTGTGTAGTGAGACCCTGTAAACCCTATACTAAATACATTTTAAAAAAAGAAAGAAAAGACATTGTAGTACCATAAGTCCTGGAGGTACACTGTAGTACTATAAGTCCAGAGCAAGTCAAAGAAAAGTATCACTCTCATTACCTTCCATTCTATGGTTATTTCCACTTTCCTGGAAGGGAATTCCACATTCCACAGGACCCAGGGTCCTGGATCTGTAAAGAGGCTGCACCTTTTCACATATAGTGCAGTGGTTTGTATGTAAATTTGCAAGTTATTTAATACTCCTCTCACGTTAGCTTTTGATCTCTATAACAAATGCCTGAAGCAGGTATGAAAGTTCTGTCTTGGCTCAGCTTTTGAGGCTCCAATCAGGAGGATTAATCAAGTCCTTTGCTTAGAACCTGTGGCAAGGCAGAACATCATGGCCAGAGCACATGGCAGAGAGGGCAGGAGTCAGAGGTACTTCCTATTTCCTTACATGCCTGTGCCCTAATGACCTAAAGACTTTCCACTCAGCCTCACCTCTTGAAGTTTCCAGCAGCTCTAGCAGTTTCCATCCAGCAGAAGAAGCCTTTGGTCAGATAGGCTTTTGAGGACAGTCATGAACCAAATGTTAGCACTTCTCCATTGGAGGCAGATTCTAATTACTTACCCCTAGAATAGATGTGGCAGCTAAGTTACTGACTTTATTCTCATGAATAGAAATGGCAGAAATGATGCAACATGACTTAGAAGAGGCTAGATCATAAGAAGAGAGCTTCTTCCTGGTGTGCTCATGCTTGGATTCCTTCCTGGGGTGGCTACCATGTGGAGCAATTCAAGCAGTGTCTACCTGGTAAGGAGCCAACCCCTCAGCCACATGAGTGACTGTGGCTATTCATCTTGATATGTCAACTTCATTGGATCAAAATGCCTAGGCACAGTCCTGAATGTCTGGTAGGGTCATGGAGGCCCTTCCTAGGGTAACACATATGCATCCTCAACCTTACTCCTCTGACAGTATTCCCCTCTGCTTCCTGACAACCATGACGCAAGCAGCTTTTGTCCACCAGGCCCTGCTACCCTTTCCCTCCTTCCTCAGAGACAGTCTATTGTGGATCCACAAGCCATGAGGCAAATTAAATTGTGTTAGGTATTTTGCACCAGTGACAAGAAAGCTGACTAATACAGTGGGCTGCTTTGGAGGAGTTCCTTAAGGCACAGTAAAAGGTCACTTCATTTTATTCTGAGACAACATAGCTTTAACCTCATGAGAAACCTGGAGCCAGAAGTAGCCAGCCCACTTGGTTCTAACCACCTAACCCACATAAATCAGGGGAAATTTTTAAAAATCATGTATCATTAAATTATGGGATTTCTTTACATAGGTGTGATATTCAGCATGTACCATTCACATAGATGATTCCATGAGGAAATGAGGGAATAGAAATTACTATAAATTCATGGCTTTTACCAGTCATGGGTCTAAATCATGTCATCATTTCTTAGCTACTGTGATGATTAAGTTTATGGGTCAAATTGACTGGGTTAAGAGTTGCTAACAGAATGATAAATAGTGTTCCCAGGTGTGTCCTAAAGGTATTTCTGGAAGAAATTGGCATTTGAATCAGTAGACTGAGAAAGGGATTATGCTCAATAATGTAGATAGGTATCATCTACCCTCTAGGGCCTGAGCAGAGGGAAGAGCAAAGTAGGGGTGACTGCTCTCTGCTTGAGCTGGGTGTCCATATTCTTAGTCTTCTCTAACTCCCAGAGTTTAGCACCCCTAGCTTTCAGGCCTTTGAGTTTGGATTGGGCCTACACTACCAGCAATCTTACAGTTCCTTCTGTATACAGTAGATAGTGGGGCTCAGTCTTACTGCATACAGAAATCCCTCATTTAAACAAATATGTTTTTTATCTATCTAGCTAGCTACTTTACAACTTTTTCTATTTATTATCAATCATCTATCATGTATCTACCTATTATCTATCTGTCTGTCTATCTAACTTCCCATGAAAAAGCATCACAGAGCTCTGTATAATATCTTTGTGCCACATACAGTTTCTCATATCTCCATGAGCTCTATCTCATGTCACCATAGTCACTCCATTCACCTACTACCTCTAGCCTGACTGAGAGCCCGAGTACACACATAGACAAGAGCTTGCCTCCCACAACTGTCCTCAAGCCCTCCTGCTTCTTTCTTACCTCCTCATCTCTCACATGCACTGCAGTCTCTGCACTGTACTAGTCTCCTCCTTTCTTCTGTTGGTCCTCACACAGGTCCATAGCTCCTTGGTTATATCACCCCATGCTTTGGAATCCTGTCCAAAGACTGCTGCTCCACTCCAGTCTCCTGGGCTACTTTTCCGCCTACTTCAGTCCTGCACAACACCCTCTTCTCTTAACACTCCCAAGCTGGTCATTGCCTCTTTGCACACTCCTGGTCTGCCTGCCGAATGCAGTTGCTGAGTGCTTTTACTTCTAATTCCTCTTCCAACTCAGGTTCGCAATAATATATTAATCTGTATCTGAACCACTATCAACTTAATTACATATGTAAAATAATCTTCAAAATACAAATGGGTTTTGTATATATACATGTACCTATTTATATATACATTTATGTAAGTATATGCCCTTGTATGTGTACACTATTTGTACATGCACACAAATCTATATTTATATTTGCACCTATATCTCTCTATAGCTAGTCTTCAGCAAGACAGAGATTTAAGTCCTCAATTATGCTAAAACTAGTAGAGTGACTTTGAAATTCGCTGAACTTAGGCTTTAAATTGAGAATTATGATAATCATTTTTAAGTTCTCTAGGAGGAGTCAACAATATCCTGATATATTAAATACCATTTGTGGGAGTCTGCTATGTACCATACACTGTGCTAAACATTTTTTGGAACTTATTTCATTTCCCTATCTGAGTTTCATGTCATTTTTCTTCACATTGTACCCTATAAAGGTTGAGAAAGTAGATGTGCACAAATGCTACAGAACATTCTGGAGCACATATCAGAAATACAACCAGTATGGCTGATCCCACTTCTGGAAGAGTTTACTTGAGAAACACTTCTAGGCAGAGCAGGAAGAGAGTAATGAGGAGGCAGAATGTCTAGAAAGGTTTCTCCCCTCTGCTGCAGGGCTGCCCTAAATGCAACAAGAAGAGGTGGAGAGGCAGTAGATGACAAAGTACGGGTTTTTCTTGTATTTTTGTTTTTGTTTTGTTTTGTTTTTGTTTTGTTTTGGAATTTGACAATGGTTGTTATAGTGAATATTGTTAGATTCAAATTAGTTGTTCAGACTATCACATATACGCATAAAGAACTGGTCAAAAAATTAAAAGGAAGGAAAAATGTAAGCATGAACTGTTCCTTTCAGTAGACCACTAGAAATCAGTAGTACAGGGAGCCCCTACCCCAAGCATGCCACGGGAGTGAGAACTTTTGTGACTTTCCGGCACCCGATCAACACTGGCCCGACCTGGTGAGTGTGAGGGAGAGCTTCTGCACTCTCCAGTGCTCCCCAGACCAGGGACCTAACAGAGGGGAACCACAGGCTCACAGTTATACCAGATCAGCTGCAGCAAAAAGGAACTGAAAACAACACCTAGATCCAGGCCAGGCATAACTGGATAATCTAAAACTTAATAGACTGGCACCCAAATCTCATTTCACACTAAGGTCATAACTACACCAAAGCTCTACACCCAAGGTCAGAGGTCAGTGCTATACAAAATGACAAAGACAAGGAGAAAAACACAGTCTCAGGCCTCAAGTCCACCATGAAGTGCAAAGGACACTATCTCAGCTGAAGTGAATGAATTAACAGAAGCAGAAGCAAAGAAACAACAGGAGAAAGGTATAAAGGAACTCAGATCAGAATTAATGCCTGAAATGAAAACAGAAATATTTGAATACATAGCATCTGAAGTAATGAATCAAATCCAGAAACATATAGGGGAAAACAAATGCCCACCCAGGACAAATGCAGAGAACACTATTCCAACTGAAACGTTATGAAGTAACAGAGTCAAAAGCAAAGAAACAACAACAGAAAGGTAAAGAGGAACTCAAAGCAGAAATAACTTCTGAAATAAAGAAAGAATTCTTTGAAATCATAGCATCTGAAATAAAGAATCAATTCCGGAAATGTACATAGGAAACCCAATTTGGAAGAAACTCTGCAATAAAACAATAAATACATACCTCTAAAGAAGACAATGATAAAAAAAAAAATATATATATATATATAGGAGATCAGAAATATGACGGATTACTGGAATGAGCAATACAAAAAAGAAATAGAATGCATGAAGCAGAGTCAAAGAGATATAAAAGAACTCAAGATATCAATCACAAATCTACAAAAGCATTTGAGTGAAAGCAAAGACAGAGTTTCACATCATGAGAATGCTGGGTGCAGTTAGCAAAAACAACAGCAGAAAGGTAAAGAGGAACTCAGAGCAGAAATAATTTCTGAAATCAAAAAAGAATTCTTTTAAAGCATAGCATCTGAAATACAGAAGCAATTCCAAAAATATACAGAGGAAACCCAATTTGGAAAAAGAATTAATAGCTACCTCTAAAGAAGACATGGATTAAAAAAAAAATAGAAGAGATCAGAAATATGATGGATTCCTAGAATGAGGAATGCTGAAAAGAAATAGAATGCATGAAGCAGAGTCAAAGAGATACAAAGAACTAAATATATCAATAACAAGTCTACAAAACTGTTTGAGTGAAAGCGAAGACATAGTTTCACATATTGAAGACACTGGTGTAGCTAGTAAAAAGATGAGAAAAGATCTCTTAAAAACAACGAGAATGCAGGAAAAGTAATCCATCACCCACAAGATGATGCCAGGATGAACACTATGAGATTAATTGGCATCATTGAGAATGAAGGAGTCAATAAAAATGATATAAAAATAATATGGGCAGAAGTAATAGCAGAAAACTTCCTAAATATGAGGAAACAATCCAACATTCAGGTAACCGAAGAATACAGAACACCAAATAACTTCAACCCAAGTAAAAACACACCGAGACATATAATAGTCAAGATCCCAAAAATCCAAAACAAGAATAATATACTGAAAGCTACTAAAGAGAAGAAGCATATCACATTCACAGGAAAACCCAGTAGAATTACAGCCTACTTCTCTACACAAACTGTGAAAGCAAGGAGAGCACGGAACAGAGTACTTCAAGTCCTGTACGAAAACAAATTCCAGCCCAGACTACTATACCCTGCAAAACTCTTACTCAAGTTTGATGGAGAAGTGAAACACTTCCACGACAAAGAAGAACTAAAGAATTTCATGGTGATAAAGATATTTCTACACAGGCTGCTGAAAGATGTTCTACAGAGAGACCACAATGACTAGAACTCCATGAATGAGAATGGAAGGAACCCACTAAACAGGGCAAAGAATTAAACACATGACAAAAAGGACAAAACAACAGCAGTTAAATATCATGACAATCATAAGTCAACACATTTTAATTATAACCATCAATATAAATGGACTCAATTTATGAATTAAGAGAAATAGACTGGCACTGTGGATTAGGAAACAAAATCTAACAATATGTTGTATACAAGAAACACACTTAACTTAAAAAGACATTTATAGGCTCAAAGTCAAAGGATGGAAAACAATACTACATGCCCCAGAACCTCAGAAAAAAGCAGGAGCAGCAATTCTGTTCTCAGACAGTCTCAACTTCAAAGCAAGGAGGATAAAACAACACAAAGAAGGGCACTATATATTGGTTAGGGGAAAAATTCAAAGGCAAGAGGTAACACTCATAAATATCTATGCACAAAACACAGGAGCACCCAACTATGTAAGACAAATCTTAACACATATGAAAAACTTAACGTCTAAGAACACAATCTTAACAGGAGACCTTAACACCCCCATCTGAAAAAGATAGTGCAATCAGACAAAAAATTAGCAAGGATGTAGCAGAACTGAACCAGAGCTTGGAACAAATGGACCTGGTAGACATTACAGAGCGTTCCACCCAAACACAGCTGAATACACATTTTTTTCAGCTACACATGGGTCACTTTCCAAAATAGACCATCTACCAGTCCAGAGGTCATGCTTAAGTATATGCAAGAAAATAGAAATTATCCCATGCATATTATCAGGTCACTGTGCAATGAAACTGGAAATAAAGCACAAAAGAAACCAGAAACATATGCTAAATGCAAGGAAATTAAACAATACCCTACTGAGCAGAAGAAATTAAAGAAGAAATTCAACAAAATCTACAATTCAATGAAAATTGAAGCACAACTTGCTGGAATTTATGGGATGCGATGAAAGCAGTTCTTAGAGGGAAAATCATAGCTATGAACTCACACATTAGGAAAATAGAGCGGGAACAAATAAACACCCTAATGTTGCACCTCCGACAACTAGAAAAAGAAGAGCAAAGAAAACCCAGAGCACAAAGACGGGAAGAAATCATAAAGATTAGAGCAGAAATCAATTCAATTGAGTTGAAGAAAACAGTTCAAAGAATCCACAAATCAAAAACTTGCTTCTTTGAAAGACTAAATAAAGTTGATAAGCCTCTAGTCAACCACATCAAAAAAGGGAATGAAAAATTCAAATAGAAGCATTAATGAATGAAAACAGTGAAATCACCACAGACCCAGTGGAAATTCAGAGGATTATCAATAGTTACTTTGAGAATCTTTAAGCTCACAGAATAAAAGACAGAAGAAATGGACAGATTCATCAAAAGGTACAAATTACCAAAACTGAACCAAGAAGATATAACAACTCTTAATAAGCCAATAAGAGCCAGCGATATAGGAAATGTAATAAAAAGCTAACCGACAAAGAAAAGTCCAAGACCTGATGGATTCACAGCTGAATTCTACAAGAAATTTATAGCAGATATAATCCCTACACTCCTCAAACTCTTCAATGAAATTGAAAAGGAAGCAGTCCTCCAAAAATCATTTCTGGAGGCAAGTATTATACTGATTCCAAAACCAGTGAAAGACACAACCAAAAAAGAGAACTACAGGCCAAGTCCCTCATGAGTATAGATGCAAAAATCCTCAATAAAATCCTAGCAAACAGAATGCAGCAAATTGTCAAGAAGATTATACACCATGACCAGGTAGGATTCATCCCAGGAATGCAATCAATATTCGAAAATCTATAAATTTAATAGACTATATTAATAGACTGAAATCTAAAAACCACATGATCATCTCAATTGATGACCGAAAAAGCTTTCAACAAAGTCCAACACCCATTCTCATTCAAAACCCGACAGAAAACTGGAATAGATGGATTCTACCTCAGTTTGATAAAAGCCATCTATGACAACCCAACAGCCAATATAATTCTAAACAGTGAAAAACTGAAATCTTTTACTCTTAGATCAGGTACAAGACACGAATTTCCTCTCTCACGCCTCCTATTCAAGATAGTTTTGGAATCATTAGCAATGGCCATTAGAAAAGAGGGAGAAATAAAAGGAAGAAGAATAGGTAATGAAGAAGTTAAATTGTCTCTATTTGCAGATGACATAATACTTTACTTGGAAGACCAAAAAATTCCACCAAGAAGCTACTATGATTGATACAAAAATTCAGTAGCATAGCAGGATACAAAGTCATTACTCCAAAGTCAACACCATTCCTCTACACAGAAAACAAACACACTGAGAGGAAAAACTATAGAAAGAATACATTTTATAATAGCACCGTGGAAAATGAAATACCTTGAAATTCACTTACCCAAGGAAGTCAAAAATTTTTCATGGAAAGTTATAACATCATAAGCAAAGAGATTATGGAGGATTTCAGAAAATGGAAAAATATTCCATGCTCCTGGATAGGAAGAACCAACATCGTGAAGATGGTCATACTCCCAAAATTGTTGTACAGATTTAATGCAACCCTATCAAACTGCCACCAACATTCCTCCCAGACCTAGAAAAATCGTTCCTAAAATTTATTTGGAACCAGAAAACACCTAGAATAGCAAAGGTAACCCTGGCCAACAAAGTCAAGGTAGGAGGCACCACAATTCCTGACTTGAAATTAACTACAAAGCCAGTATGATAAAATCAACATGGTATTGGCAACAAAATAGACCTGAGGATCAATGGAATACATTAGAAGACACAGAGGCCACCGTGAACGCTCTCAGCCACCTGATCTTCAACAAAGGGGCCAAACATGCTTACTGGCATAAATATAGCCTCTTTAACAAATGGTGTTTTAAAACTGGCTTTCTACATGCCGAAAACTGAAACTTGACCCTGGTCTGTCGCCATGCACTAAGCTAAAGTCAAAATGGATTAAAGATCTAAACATTAACACAGAAACATTCAATTTCCTGGAAGAAAAGGTAGCAGGGCTCCGGGAAGATGGCTCAGTAGAATATATTTACGGGGAAGTGTTAGGGCCTGACTTCAATCCATGGTTCCACCAAAAAAAAAAAAAAAAAAAAAAAAAAAAAAAAAAAAAAAAAAAAAAAAAAAAAAAAAAAAAAAAAAAAAAAAAAAAAAGAAAGAAAGAAAGAAAGAAAGTAGGAGGAACTCTTGAAGACATAGGCATAGGCAAGGAGTTCATGAACAAACATGTATGCTCACGCAAAACACTTGAAAGAATTAACAACTGGGATCAACTCTTGTTCAGATGTTGCAGCAGTTCAAAAGAAACAGTCAACAAAGTGAAAAGACACCTAACAAATTTCAAAAAAAAATCCTAACTAATAAAAACTCATACAAAAGTCTGCTCTCTAGAATTTATAAAGAATTAAGATATATTAGGGCCCTCAAATTTAAAGACCCAATTCAGAAATGGGCATCTGAGATGAATACACACTTCTTAGAGGAGGAAATTAAAGAAGCGAATAAATATATGAAAAAATGCTCCAAATCGCTTGCCATCCATGAAATGCAAATAAAAACAACACTAAGATACCATCTTACTCCAGAAAGAATGTCTATCATAAGGAAATCAACCAACAAAAAATGTTTGAGAGGATGCGGGAAAAGGGAACACTTCTCTACAACCATTATGGAGATCAGTGTGGAGACTCCTCAAAAGAGTGACTGGAAATCCCATTCAAGCCAGCTTATCCCCCTACTGGGAATTTTCATCACATCATATCATAGTTATATATGTGTATCTATGTTTATAGCAGCACAATTTGTGATAGCAAAACCTTAGAAACAACCAAAATGCCCATCACATAAGGAATGGTTGAAAAAGATGTGGTATTTCTATATAATGGAGTATTACTCAGCTATAAAGAATGATAAATTTGAAGCATTTATATTGAAGTGGATGTCACTTGAACATATACTCATAAGTGAATTAAACTGGACACACATGTGCAAATATCATATATTTTCCCTAGTATAAGAAGTCAAAAGAAGAAATATAAATAGAAATATATAACTAAAAATAACTTATTCAGATAGTTAGGGCACACTGAATACCATATGTTACAAGGTACTAATCAGCTTCTTTTCTGGATGATTAACAACCTAAGCTCACAGATCAAAAATAGGAGAAATAGAAGGGCCACAAAGTCAGCCAACATTTTATCTCTAGCCTTTTAAGGTCAGTGAAGACTCAGGACACAGGAAAACCTGTACTGTAACATTATGGAACTCAACTGGGCCCCAAATTTTCTGAACAAGGAGGTTATGGAGCCACAGAGGAAGATAATCGATGATCTATAGTGTGCCTAAGGAGAGTCACATGGAGAGAAAACTTTCTCTCAGGCTCTAACAGAAAGCAAACTGGTCAAACAATGGCAGTGACTCATCCACACTGCTGACACTGATAAAGGATCTAGAAAGTGAGGTCCAGGATTACAAGATAAACCCTGAGGGGACTTGAGTGATCTCTTCAGATACAAAAGCTACATTTTTTGTTATATAGTTCTTGCTTTATCTCAGTCTTAATCACCTAGCAGAAAAGTATAAAAATGAGGTATATAAAATAAGGCCATAATGATAAGTTGAGCTGTGAATGGCTATAGTCAACAACTTCTTCAGATAGGTCATTATTATTGTGGACTGCTGGACTGTGTTTGATTGTGTCACCAAGTTCAGGCACCAATAATGGTTGAATGACAATGAAGTGCCTATCTTCGGCAGGTCTGAACAAAAAAAGAGGGACACAAAGGAAGAACCATGCTGTGTTTGTGTAAAAAGTACGGTTAGGATAAATATGCAGTACATCTGCATAATTCTATAAGAGGCAAGATTTGCACTAATAATGGTTGAACAAGATATTATGTTGGTTTCTAGTACTATGGACAACCATTAGGACAATAACAAGGTAGAAAGTATTAATTATTTAAACTATAGTATGGGCTGGGTGTGGTGGCGCATGCCTGTAATCCCAGCACTGGGGAGGCTGAGGCAGGAGGATTGCTCAAGACCAGCCTGAGCTACAAAGTGAGCTTAAGGCCAGCCTGAACTGCATAGTGAGACCCTGTCTCAAAAAGATAAATAAATAAATAAATAAATAAATAAATAAATAAATAAATAAAATAAACTATAGTATAATTCAGCTTTAAAAAATAGGACAAGTATAGAGCTACATTCTCTTAATTCATTAATTGGAGACATGTGTGCTAATAGTGTTTGTAGGTAGAATATCATGTATGCACCTTGTATGACAACAAACCACCTCAAAAACAATATGCAATGTATTAATTATTGAATCTGTCCTGTTAATTTGATTTGAAACTGCCTCATTGCTATTTGTTGTTCAATGAAAATAAATAAATAAATAGATAAATAAAAATCAGTACTACAATTATCCAAGCTATTTTGTGTATACATATATATTTTCCCTCCCTTCTTTCTTTTATCCTTTTTCTCATCACAGTTGCTCCTTCCTTTTGAGTAATTTCTTTCCCTTTCACAGTATCTATGTACCTTTTGGGTTTTATTCACTCTTTCAGGTTCTTATACTTGGGAGCAAATAAATATAGGAAAAAATGTTCAATATCATTGGTCATTGAAGAACTGTAAATTAAAATTTCACTGAGATTCCATGTCAGCCCTGAAGGAATGGCTGTCATCAAGAAATCAATGAATAACAAATGCTGGAAGGGCTGTTGGGAAAAAGGAACCCTTCTCCACTGTCAGCAGCTGTGCAGATTTGCACAACCACTATGGAAATCAGTGTGGAGAGTCCTCAGATTACACTTTAAACAATAGGGTAAATATGTACTTGCCAAAACCAGCATGGAAGAATAGCTGCCAGTGGTAACAAAAGCAGTGGGGCCTGCTGTATGGGTCATGATGATGGTCACCCTCTAGTTCCTGAAATACACGCAGAACTGTCACAACCAAGACTTTAAAATGAATTCAACTGAGTTTGATGTTACAGTACAGGTTCTCCCATGTCCTGAGTCCTTACTGACCTTGAAAGGCTATTGTTCTAATAGTGTTTGTGGACAGGATATTATGTCTGCATGTTGTGCTACGAACAACCACTAAGAAGACAACAATATGCAAAATGTTAACTATTGAAATTGTCCTATTAATTGGTTTTGAAACTGTCTCATTGCCATTTGTTTCTCAATAAAACTATTTTTTAAAAATGAACTCCGATGAAGAACCTGGAAGGACTGGAAAAGCTACTCTTCTTCCACCCTGTTCTTTGAACCCTCAGAACCCAATTAGGCATTCCTTCTACGTCCATGTAGAAGTGTTCTGGAGAGAGCCACATGGTCATGTTCCCCACCTCGAGGAGTCCTGCAGTCAAATTCCAAGCCACTGGGCCTGTGCAGCTGCCTTATCTGAAAAAGCACCCGTCCACCCTCTGCCTAAGCTCCATCTCCATCCTCATGGCTTGCATTTCACAGCATTTGTTCCCAGTATTTATCGTCTAACACTTTAAATGTTGTTTCCCTTCTTGATTATTATTATTTTATTTGTCTGCACATTCGTTTATCCAAAAGTTCTTAATTTCACTGATTCATGTGTTATCCATCTCTCCACACTAGAATGTACACTACATAAAAAGAAAAGCTTTCTTGGTTCATTTAAACACTTCAAACTTATAATAAACCCTGGCATATTCTAAATGTTTCAATCTTCTCAGTTTACTCTAATGAAATATCACAGTCTGATCACATTAAGAAACAAACACTTTACTGGATATAATGGCTCATGCCTGAACCCCAACACTCTTGGAGACTGACACAAGAGGATCGAGGGTCTAAAGTTTGAGCCCAGCCTGGGTACCAAGCGCTTAGTGAGATCATGTATCAAAGAAAGAAATAAAAATAAAGAACGCTGGGTTTGCAACTCAGTGTGAAAGCCTTCAGCTCAGTCTCAAGTATCACAAAGACAACACACACACACACACACACACACACACACACACACACACACACATTTACTCTCACAGGCAGGAGGCCAGGAAGGCCCTGATCAAGGGTCTGTGTGGGAGGAGATTGGCGAGCACTCTTGCTGGCCACACCCTCACTGCATGGTCTCCTGGTAGAGAGTGCACTCCCAGCCCATTTCTTCTCCCAAGGGCATTAACTATATCATGGGCCTACCTCTTCCCAACCCCATTTAAACCTAATTATCCCCTGAAGGGCCTTCTTCCTACTGCTACCACACTGGCTGTTAAAATTTCAACATAAATTTTAAGAAGACTTACAACTTTAGCTAATAACCAAATGCATAAATAATTTTCTAAAAAAAAAAAAAAAAGAAAGAAAGAAAGAAAAAAGTTTTATCTTCATCCTTGTTTATAAGTTTATTTGTTAATTTGTTTTCAAATGAGAGCTCTAAGTAAGCTGCAAGATGTACTAGAGTTGTGCTCTTTGTCCCTTCTCTAGAGTCTTGGGTTAAGTTACCTATTACACTGAATGAAGGAAAAATTATGTATTAAATGTATCTTTGCTTAATCAGAGGACTTGTACAATAAATTCAGATTGATTACCCTGGACTGGTCTTGTGCTGCAGTAAGAGCACTGAGTTGTACTGTTGCTCAGATTTGAATGACAGAGAGGCCAGAAAGATTAGATAGTGGACTGAAGGGTGGCTGAACCCAAAAGCTTGGAATCCAGCCTCATGAGTTTACTTTCCCAACAGGCAGAAAGCAGGCCCTCAGCTGCAGGCACGCCCCTGCCACCTATTGGTGTACGCCCAAGGTCATAACTAACACTGGTTATTTCACATTGCCACGTTACAGCCATTCTTGGACCAAATCAGGGTTCCAGGAACCCCCACGAGAGAACCTTCCAGACAGCCTCTGCCATGTCTGGATGTTAAAAGAGATAACACTTCTATTTGCTAGTTACACGATTGGTTCTGTAGTCCCCTCCTAGTTCCCCAGTCGCAAGATAGAGATGACATGTGATTTTAGTTCAGAAAGGATCTTTGAGGGGCTGCTTCCTTGAAAGCGTTGCCCTTTGCTCAGCACCATATCCACCTATGCACAGTATGTGCGAGGACATTACTGTTATCTTGATTTATTACTCTGGAATGAACTGTGTATTTTACACAGAGGGAGAGAGCCATAAAATAGTATTATAAATTATGTGTAAAGACAGGAATAGATGCTTTAAAATATTTATTTCATTGCTATTACAGATACATCTCATATTTATTCTTTACAGAAACTAGAGAGAATGAATCTAATCGTTTGGTACCAGATGACTGCATGTTTCAAATGATGCTAAATCTTACACCCCTGCAGCGTCAGACTCTGCAATCAGGTTTTGATAAGCTATGCATGCTCACTTATTTGTGCTGCACAGTTAGGATCGAGCACAGCAATCTCCCTTCAGTGAAACACTCCCAGGGAAGCTGTTTCATACTGCTACAGCTGAAGTCTAGGGTGTTCCACAGGGCACATGTGCAAACTGTTTGGTCACTAGCTTGTGGCTCTACTGAAAAGTGGTGAAACCTACAAGAGATGGGGCATAGTAGAAGGAAGTGAAGTCATCAGAAATGTGACTTTGAACTTGACTTTGGAACTCCAATCCCCTTGGGCTCTATTCAGCTTCCCAGTCACCATGGGGTGAGAAAACTGTCACACATTCCTACCAGAAGGTACTGTGTTACCACTGGTCTAGAGGCAACAGAACCAAGTGACCATGGGTGGAGACCTCTGAACCCAACAGCCAATATAGACTTAGGTATTTTGTCACAGTGACAGAATGCTAACCACCGTGCTACCTGAGTGTTATGGTTTGTGTCTAGTTGTCCCCACAAAACCTCATGTGGTCATAGGGGTTTTCCAGAGGTGGTTGAATCTAGACTATAGTGCTAGGAGTAAGGGTCTGTATAACTATTAAATTAAATTAATCCACTGATTTGTTTTTCACAGCCCTACTCTGTCCAGATAAAATGGACAGAAAGTGGTTGGTCTTCCCTCTTGTGGCATTTGCTGCCTTCCACCACCATGAACCGTTGCCCCTCTTCCATGTGCCACAGAGCCTTGGTATCAGCAGATGATGGATGAAAACCTTTACAAACTTCAAGCCTTTCCTCCTTTTACTTTGGGTACCAGGTATTTAGTCTCAGCAATGAGAAAAGTAACTAAAGCACTGAGCAATAATTATGATATATAATTATTTTGCAAATAGGCAGTAAGAGTGAAATTGCTTTATACCCAATTTCTTAGTTACCACCTGGGTTCTAATTAAAATTCACTTTTGGTTTATGTAATAGCATCAGATAATGTTACCTTCTCTCTTTATATAATCATTATGTGGCTTTTGGTTTTGTTTTTTAATTAGCTTCCACAGTTCCCTACAAATGACATAGAGCAACCAGCAGGTTTTTTTGTTTTGTTTTGTTTTGTTTTTGTTTTTGATTTTTTGCCAGAACTGGGGCTAACAATTTCTTTTTAATGATAGACAAAAGCTTAAAGGACCAGAAAAGCATTTAGAGGAAATCAGCTCCCTGGGAATAAAATGTCAGTGATTAGTGGTAAACTTGATCTTGTTTCATTCATTCTTTTTTTTCTATCTTTTCTCTCATGCTTAGTATTTAGTACTATAGTACTTTGTACTATAGTCCTTAATACTATGATGTGGGCCACTGGAAAGCCACCTTACAGGTATTGTGTAAAGGTAAATACCTGCGATGACTTTTGGCTCCCAGCACTGAAGAAATAGCATCAATATATTTTTCCATTTCCATTCATTTTCCATCCTTGTTATGGAAGGCTGGAAGTCTAGGGATGCAGTGTTAGATAAAGCAATTATCAGAAGAGAAACCCCAATGATTGGCAATAATGCTCAACCCAGGAGAAAGTTGTAGAGTTTCTCAAAATGGCAGTCAGGAAGGGATGTAGTTCCTATGGCACGACTAAACAGAGGCAAAACCCTGGAAGCTTGTAGAGCTCACAACAGCAGGGATCAAAACATCACCAGAATCAAGAAACAAAGATGGGAAGGCAGCAAAACGCAAATCAAGCTAGTGATTCTCAGGACTGTTTTTTTCTGCATTCATCACAGGGTCTCACTATGCAGCTCAGACTTCTAGTAACCCTCCTGTTTCAGCCTCCCCACTAGGATTATAGGAGTGCATCATGGGGGCAGGGCCGGCACTGCATGTGGTACCGGGAAACCCAGTCCCTGCACTTGCCTGAGCAGGCGCTTAGTCTGCTGAGCTATCTCCCCAGCACTGATTCTCAGGGACTCCTTCAGGAACTTTAGTTATTTCCATAACACTGGTGTCTCCTTGACCCTTGCTTCTCCTCAAATTAACTTCTTAGTAAAGCTTAGCTGAATTGCCATCTTTATCATTTAATGTTTCCTTAATTCTGCAAAATTCTGGCCATCTTTCCAGCAGTTTTCTGATCAGCATCTGTCTTTATGCTGTGTGAAATTGTTCAGCTGGTTAAACTGGAAACCAGTGGCACTCTTAGAAAAGAAAGTCTTCAGGGGCTGGAGAAAGAACTCAGCAGAATAAATGCCTGCCTGGTAAGCACAAGGTCCCAAGTTCAGTCCCTGGTACAGAAAGAAAGAGAGAGAGAGAGAGAGAGAGAGAGAGAGAGAGAGAGAGAGAGAGAAAAGAAAGAAAGGAAGGAAAGAGAGAGAGAGAAAGAAAGAAAGGAAGGAAAGAAAGAAAGAAAGAAAGAAAGAAAGAAAGAAAGAAAGAAAGAAAGAAAGAAAAGAAAAGAAAGAAAGGAAAGAAAGCCTTCTATTATAAATGTCATCCAAGTCCACTTTCATCTGGTACCAATAGAAAAGAGCACATTGCTTAGAACAAGCTCAGGAAGGAAGAAGGGTACACACAATGTCTGACCTAATCTCACCCATTCAACTGGATTTCCACAGGAGAAACAGTCACTCTAGTTTGAATAAATGCAAAGTCACTTTAAATGAAAACTCTGGAGAGGCCAGATGACATCTAAGTTACAACAATTTTATATTCAGAACAAAAATTCTGCAGGGCTAAATTGCCTTAATTCTGCACAAGGGGATTGCTGTGAAGCCAAACATAATCATTGTTGTAGACGATAACCATCTCATATCAACAAGTTTGCCATTTCACCTCCAATCCTTACGAGCCTGCTACTACCCTCAATTCTAGAAAAAAATAAATAAATAAAATGAATAAAAGCTATCAATTAGTCTCCCATTGCCTACAAGATCAATTCTAGGTCCCAAGGCTGACATCAAAGCCCTCCAGGCAGGATCTTAAACCAGTGAGGTGTGTCCCAGGACTTGGAGGTTGAGGCAGAGGGATCATTGTAAAGTTTGAGACCAGCCTGAGCTACAAAGTCAGCTCAAGGTCAGCCCAAAGTACACAGCAAGACTCTGTCTCATAAAACAAAAACAAACAAAACCCTTGGCACTGAAGATTCCACTAAAAGGGCGATCACACCCTAATCTCTCTAACCCTAAAGAAGTCCTTATACATTCGTAATTCTGTGTCAGTCTCTCTGTCCCCCCTCTTTATCAGCCTCTATGCTTTAGAAGGAAACATGATCAGCATCTTTGTACAGTTGTTTGCCCTGCACAAGCCCAACTCGTCACATCTTCTCGTCTCTCTCTCTCCACGGAGATCACTATCAACATAAAAGGCCCTAATGTCTGGAGCCATTAACTGCTGCCTGAGTTAGGACACCAATGATCCACCTCTAGACTCTTGCACTTTGCCAGGGAGCACAGAGGACTCCTCAGTACCGCCTCCTGCCCCGAGGTGATCCAGTCAGCTCTGGAAGAGGGCATGCCCATCAGATACTTCTGCGTGCCTGCCGCACGAGGCTCCTTGCCAGCTACTTTACATACAGCATCTCACAGTGACCCTGCAGAACCCTGTGGGATGGAGACCACAGGAAGCTTTAGGACAGTGGGGAATTGAGGCTCGGGGTGGGCACATTCTTGGTTGTGCCTGTATGAGAGGTTTACTACTGCTTTGCCTGCAGTATTCTCACAGCAGCTTGCCTTTTTCTTTTTGATTTAGTTGATAACAGGGTCTTGCTATGCATTACAGACTCATTGTGAATGTCCTGTCTCAGCCTCCCCAGCCCTGGGATTACAGGCATGCGCACCACACCCAGTTTTGGGGCCAGCGCAGCCTATGGTCCCAGGGATCTAACTCTGGACCTTGTGCTTGGCACACAGGTATTTAAACCACTGAGCTGTCTCCTCAGCCCCAAGCTTGCCTCTTTCAAGGTCTGCAACATCTGTGCCTCTAATGATATCTGAGTCCCCAATTGTCTCACTCACCCTTTTGTTCTCTACTGTCTCTAGCATGGGGAAGAAAAGAAAATGGGACCTGGCATTTATAGCACCAGCTTCTATTGATGGCTTCCACACCCTTGTTATTTTCCTGCTCTTCACAAACTACTTCCTCAGTTGTCTCACCTGAGACATGGAACACTTGCCAGACAGAGGTGCAGACTTTGATCTGGTCAGGCCAGGCTCTAGGGCATCAGATACAAGAAACTGAAAGATCTGTCAGAGGGACCTCAGTGGAGGGACTGAATAACTTGGCTTCAGTAGGACCACCGAGAAGACCCCAGGAAGGCTCTCAGTCATGCGTGGTATCCCTCAGTTTAGCACAACAGCCCCATTCAGAAAATATGCTGCGCCCACTTCCTGGCACCAGCAGTGCCTCTGAGAGTTCACATCTCTGCTCTGGCTTCTCCTCCGTGGTTGCAGATGGCAGCACGGAAGGCTGACTTTCAGCCAGACAGAATCTCCACCCAGAAGCTCATGTCATCTCCCAGGGGCCCCCAGACCTCCTCCACCTCCTCCCTGCCTCCTGCTTGCTGTTCAGCATTCGCCATGCTGCTCCATCCTGTGGAAACGAACACATCAAAGCCATATGGAGCCACTCTTTCTGGGCGTCCGTGTCCTTTCTCTCTTCTCCTTTTCCTGGAACATTAATATTAATAGCTTGTTTCTTCTTAGTTGCTTTCTTCTCCATCCTCAAGGGACGGGAACCTTTTCTTGGTTTCTACACCAGACGGCTCGCTTGTTTGAAGGGCGCTGGGGCTACCAGGACGATGACGTCTCTGGTGTAATCCTGGGCTGTGCGGTACCAGCACGTGGTGCCACTCCACTGCCAGCTCAGCTGGGCTGCGTATTCTTGCTAACATTTGTCCTTTGGAAGAAGGGGACAGCCATAGGCTGGAAATGCAACAAAAGCCCACTGAAGCCGTGGCTGATTAATAATCAGTGGTTTTGGAGCCAGGTTGTGTGCTAAGCATTTCCGCCTGGCTCATCCCTCTCAGCAGCATAATTAATGTGTGTATGATCCTTTTACTGACAGGGAAACCAAGGTCCACACTGTCAGCCACTTGCCTAGTAGCTTGTGAGACAGAGGAAAGAAATTCAAATCCCCAAAGTAGCTCTCCTGCCCATCCTGTGCACCTTTACCATCAACTGTTTCCTCTCCTTCTGCCTCTATTCAGGCTGACTTGGCAGAAAGTGCACACAGAGAGAAAGGCTCTTTGTACTCCACTGTGGGGCCCTTCCTTGGAGGAGGAGGCTGGCTTCACAGGAGCTGACCTTTGTCCTGTGTCCTCCTCCTTCAGACCCACTCTGGCAGCTCTGGTGCCATTCCCAAGACCCAGAGAACCCCCCAGCATGGGACAGCTGTGTTGTCCAAGGCTCACAGCCAGGTACGTGACTGCCAGCCCTGAGGGAAGCCCCATCTTTGCACTCAGCTCCCCTCTGTGAACCAGGCTCAGCTGTGTGTTCAAGATCACTGGAGGTGAACTTGCCAGATCCACTGGGGCAGATTCCACAGGGGAGCTGGATTTGCAGGACTGAGTGATGGTGCTTCAAGTCCATGGAGACAACAGATGTGGACATGGCAGAGATATCACTTCTGACATAAAAAATAAAATTAATAGGTCACCTAAATAATGAAAAGGTGAACTCACCCAAATCTCCAGTGACTCCATTGTAGCTGACAAAGACTTACATGGCGTGGCTTTGCTGGACTCCCCCCAGCCCACCCATGACCATCTCCTTCCTATTCTATGAACTCTGATCGCAGCAGGTCCCTCTGGGATCTGCAAACACCTTCAATTCCCCAACTGAGGACTCTCCAGCCTCCAGTGTGTGGCTCATTTCTATGGTATTTTAGGACTCATAATGCCTGTCATGTCCTCAGCTTGAGCAGCCCCTGGAACAGTAATTTATATGAAATGCCAGGGCTGGGAGGAGCATTGTCCTGCAAAGACTGAGGTGATAAACATGCTCAGCTCTGTGGGGCACAAGGACTTTGTTACATCTTCTCAACTGTGCTCCCACAGAGTAAACTTAGACATAGATGAATGACTTGTCCATGAATGAATGGGTGTGGCTATGTTCCAATAAAACTTTATTGGCACCTAGGGCATCACAGACCACAGACATAGGGAAAACAGAAAGAGTTAACTCAGATTCCCACAGAAACTAACACAACAGCCAAATGTAAATTAGTCTTCATTCCACAAACTAGATCCTACTATTAAAAGTACACAGAAGAAAATGTTTCGTGCTATGCTGAACTCAGCTCTGACATGAATAGTTTCTTAAGAGACAAGGATGCCAGTTAGTTTCAGACTTTTAATACCAATCATTCAGAACAAATTATTTCTTTCAATATCTACATTGAGGACCATTTCTGTCATGTCTCCCCAGATGCTGTTTCACTTTGGAAACTGAACAAGGACCAATAAAGATTAAAAAAAGATCATACAAAATGTTCAGGTTATGGATTTTGCTGCAGTCAAAGGAAATTTATTCGGGACTGAAACTATCATGAACACAATTTCTATTCATCCTGACTACATGAAGGTGCAAGTTCCATGGCTCTGGTCACCTGCCATCTGCTGATACCAGGTTTTTCTCTCAGCCTCTGTTTCCCACCCAGCTCTACTACTGAACAAGCTCAACTGCTATTCACATTTTTTTCTGGATAAAAAGACTTGTATCAACTCTGAAGTCTCTGCCACATGAGCCTAGCAAGTGTCATCAGAAGGAAATTTTCTTGATTCATTCATCAACTTTTATTAGACACCCACCATGGGTCATGAGATACATAAAAAAAAAAAAAAAAAAAAAGGTTGTTCCTTCAATCCTTCAAGGGACTCCCTGATGGGTGGATAAGTTGGAAACACTTAAGAATGGAAACAGTTCAAAGGAATCACCATGGTGGGGTATACTAGAGACTTCACAAAAACATGAGTGCCACAGCCACCCACATCAAGCAACCTCAGTTATACACATCCCTCAGGACAGCTTGCACAGAGCGTTAGGCTGTCTCGACAATGATGGAGAAGGCTGGTGAGGAGACACCAAGATTGCTGAGTCCTTGTGTTTCTGAAGAACATGAGAGACTGGCAGAGGTATTAACCCTGCACCAGTACAGGGTTCCCAGACTCTCAAAATGGCCTTTGTACCACATGGCTAGGGCAGAACTTGCATCTTTACCTCTTTGTGGATTATAGGTAGGATGTCACTGGTGAAACTATTGTATTTCTTTACTGTTTTCTTTTCTCCCATCTCTGCTTTGGAATGATCTCTAGCTACCCTGGAATTTTGCCCACCTACTGCTAGAAGTCCCTATGCACATCAAAAGGGACCACATGGCCATACGGGTCTGATGTCTGCAGCAAGAAGTTATATAGACAAGAGCCATGGGAGGCACGAGATATTCTGCAAGCATTTTATTCACCTCCTCATTACAGTTGGGGAAAAAAGTGTGTATCCAGAACCTGAATCAAAACCCAGGCAAAGCTGAGCACCAAGTAGCTGGAATATCAGTGCTCCTCTGGTCCAGCCCCTTCACCCTTCTGCCAAGGTTGCTGAGATAGCTCCCTCCCAAGGAAAGACTATGGATCCTGCACACCAATACTTACTCTTGCACTCATAATATCTCTCTAGGAGTGTGTTGGCAGTTTCTCTAGTAAAATGGAATGAATATTTTATGATAAGTTTCTTCCTGACTCTGCCAAATCAAGGGTAAGCAAGTATTTTCTCACTCTGTTTAAAATATCAGTCTGCTTAGGGCATCTTATGAGTCCCTTTGATCTATCTTCTTACTGCATTTTATCTTTCTCTGTCTTTGCACTTTCAAAAGTGCAATTAATTAGTGCTTTGCCTAATTATATTTTGAGTGTCTTTATTTCTTGATCACATATTACATAAAAACAGAGACCTTGTTTGTTAGGTCAAATCAGTTTCTTCACTATTCATTTGTTGAGTGGATAGGCAAGGGATGCAATTAACTCCCCAAGCTCTGCTGTGTGACGTGGGAGCAAGTGCCTACATTTGGGCTCATTATGACTGGTGTGGACACCATGCCTATTAGGAGCAGGAGCTGCTTCTAAAATGCTTCCCCTCTGCACATCCAATGGAAATTCCTCCCTATGCTGGGAAAGCAGTAGGAAAAGAAAATAGGGGGCCTGAGAGAGAAACTTTCTGTCCATGAGCAAATCAGGTTATTAATGTTCTATGGCAAATAAGAAACCCTACATTGTGAAAAACTACAATAATCCAGATTCTATTTCTAGTGCTCAGAAATAACTGTGAGTCCGACAGGTGGAATGCCAGGGCTGAGTTACAGTCTACATATTTTCAAGGTCTCACCAGGAGACCTAACAGTAAAATTCAAATGAGGCCACCTGCTTTACAACACCCAGCTCCACCTCCCAAGTGCAAAGTATGCTCCTAAACTCACAGCATGGAAGTGGAATTTTTCAATGGATTATTGTTTTTTCTTTTTTTTTTTTTTTTCCAGAAGCTACATCTTTGCCAAGCCACCAAGATTTCCACTGAAAATGGATTTAGGTACATTGGGGTCTGGTGTGTTGGGTCTTTTTTTTTTTATTCTTTTCAGTTTTCTTTCTCTGTTCAGGAAGCCTCCCAGTCTGGTATAGTCAGGTCCTGCTGAACAGAGTCAAACTTGGAGATAATCATTTCCTCTAACATGATAGCAGGCTAATTCAAGATCAGTGAGAACTCAGGACATAAGAGAACTTGTACTGTAGCATCCTGTAGCTCAGTTTTGTCCTAAATTTTATGGTCAAGGAGACTATGTGGCCACAGAGGAAAGTGATTAATGATGTACAGTGTGCCTAAGACAGAAGGCACACTGTCTAGTGTCATCTAGACAGAAAACATTCTCTCAGGCTTTCAAGAGATCAAATTGGTCAAGCAGTGGCTGTAATTCATCCACATGGCTGATACTGACAAAGGATCTATAAACTGCAGTACAGGGTTTCAGGGTAAATCCTGAGGAGATTTGACTGACCTGGCAGAACAAAAGTTACATTTCTTCTTATAAAGCTCTTTATCTTGGTCTTAACCACCCAGCAGAAAAGTATCAAAATGAAGTATAAAAAGCAAAGTCATATTAATACTCTGAGCTGTAAAAGGCTCAAGTCAACAACTTCTGATATTGCCAGTCATGGAGATTACCCACTACTATTATGGACTGCTGGACTATATTGGATTATTTTGCTGAATTCATGCACCTTCAATATTTAAATGGCAATGGAATACTCATCTCTGACAAAACTAAACAAAAAGGGGTATATAAATGAAGGACCATTTTGTAATGAAATTATATATATACACAATAGAATAGATATACAGTTATTTTCTCTTAATTCAATGAGAAGAAAGATTTGTACTAAGTCTTTGGACAGGATATGTCTACATCATGGACTATGAATAACCACTATGCAGACAACAATGCACAATGTATTAATTATTGTAACTCTCCTACTAACCTGTTTTGAAACTGTCTCATTGCTATTTGTTTCTCAATAAAATTAATAATAAAAAAGATTTTAAAAAGAATAAAAAAAAAGAAAGCAGCCTTAATGTGGAAGAAGCCACTGAAACTGAAAGCTACCAATCCAGAACAAGGGGAATTTTATCAGTGATGTATCCTTCCAAGAGACAGATCACTAAAATCTCCTGTGTATATGCTCACAGGTGTGTATGTGTGTGTGTGTGTGTGTGTGTGTGTGTGTGTGTGTGATTGTATGCACACACTGAAGTGCACACACATATGCATGTGTGCATATAAATTATATAAACCCACATGTAATTATATATGCACATATAGTCTTCAGAGGGATGGTGTGCAGTAATTAGCAGAGAGGGATCTCATGAATATCTAATTAGAATGGAAAATGAAGTCATTACTTAAAGTGTCATGTATTTAACTAAAACAAATCAGTATTTGGATGCAGGGCTATCAGTTTATAACAAGGTAAAGGAAAAACTGTTTCAGGAAAACCAGAGTGACTTCTAAATCGATACTCACCACCACACCCAAATCATCACCAGTAGACTTTTTTAAAATGTATTTAGCATAGGTTCTACAGAGTCTCCTACACAGATCGGACTCATAGTAATCCTTCTGTTTTCAGACCCCCTAAGCGCTGGGATTACAATCATGCACCATCACACCCAATCTGAACTGCTGTCTCAGTCTACCCACGGGGCTGGCTTGCAGGGCATGTTGCCCGGGATCGAACTCCGGCCGCTTTGTCTGCCTAAGCAGGTGCTTTAGCCCACTGAGCTACCTGGCCAGCCCAGTAGCAGACGTTTGCTCCACCGGAAAAGCCACATGATTAAGAAAAGCTCTCCTTCCACTCTGGCTACAAGTCACGCAAAGGATGCCCAGCCCTGGACACTGGCTGTAAGGCTTGACTTCTAGGGTGGCATCCAGGTGTAACACACAGGCCTGGCCTTGCCGTCCCTTCCCCGTCCTTGCTGCTGCGCCGGCAGACCAGAGGCGACGTGGGTGCTCACTCTGATCACACAGTCAGGCTTGAAGCCGCCGCTCCGCCCGGCCCTCCCTAGGTAGGACTCCCCCGGAACAGCAGAACACTCTGCCTATCAGCTCAGTGTATTGGTTGTTTCCATTTTCTTTCATTTACTTGCTTATTTATTTTTACCTCTAACTTGGTTTTTACAGAAAATCCACTGGGCCTAGGGCTTCTAAAAGTTCTGCCTCATTTTCTGGGTTCTGAGATACACAATACTTCTCCGTCTCACCCCATAAAATGAAGACCTCCCCGTCCTCACAAAAGAGCTGTTGCCGCCCTTTGTGACAGGTTTGGTCTCCTCCGGCTCTCTCTGCCTCCCGCAGCCTTCCTTCTCGTCTTCCCATGCTGCTCTTTCCTGGATGTCTGATGAGGGGCTGTAGCCACGCACCCTCAGTAGCCCTCTGGGCCTCCCAGGGGCTTCCTGGAAAAGGGAGATATAACCAAGGATTCCTCCTACACGTGTCCACCACGCCAACACCAGCTCTTCCTCCTTCACCAAATCTGACTCTCCCACAGGATCCCTAGGCTCTTGGCAGGGAGCCCACCAACTTTTGTATCTATAGCATTTAATGGAGAGGGAAAATTGTAAATAATAATTCTGTAAATCATTAATTATTAGATTATTAAATGATTAATTTCAAGTTTTGTTTCCTATTGTGTATCTGAAACTATAGGCTTAGGTATGCTACTATAATGGCCCCTATAGATTAACAAAGGACAAAGAATTATCATGAAACAAAACATCTTGTGTCCCATACTCCACGTCAATCATGCAGGAGTAGGGCTTGTCTTCCCTGTGGTCCGCAGGGTGATGGAGCAAAGGATCTGTTACTATTGCAGGGCTGTCATGGCAGAGGTGATTCTGCTGTGCAGGCAGCCCTCTGACGAGAGTGAGGCACAACCCTACTGCTCATAGTTTATTGGCTCAAATCATCATGCAAGCTATTGAGCTAAATCTCCCCACAGTTTCACTCCTGATGGGGAGTGTGGGTAGATATTGGAAAATGAGCCCCCGTGGTTGGAGCAGCTGTTGAACAACTTTATCATCCTGGGAGAAGTGAAGGCCTGCTATAAAGAAATAGAAATTGTACCTCATTAGTCTTAGAATCAAAACCCAGCCCGCCTTACACTTGCTAAGTGTTCATGCAGCTCATTGGTCTCCTGCTTGGGATTTCCTCCAACTCAGCACCTCTGATTTCTGGGTGCGGACACGTGCTGCTTATTATCCCTAGAACTCTAATTACCTTCATCTCTGCACCTGACTGCTTGCCTCCTCTGGTGCTCTGTTCATTTTTCAGACCTGTAATTACATATGCTTTCCTTGAAGAAATAGTCACTGACATGTACATCCCCAGATTGGGGCTAAATAACCCTGGTCCCCATCTCATAGGTCCCTTCTGTTTTCTCCATCCTAGAATTTAGCCAACTTTATTCCAACTGCCGTCATCTTTCAGTAGACTAAATGTTCCAAGAAAGTGTAGCTCCTATCTTACTAATTACTGTACCTGCAATGTGAAAAATTTATTTGTTGCTTAGAACCAGCCAGATACCTCAATGGATTAAAGTGTCTGCTTATGCAGACGCAAGGACTGGGGTTTGATCCCTGGCATGCCGTGCCAGATTCACCCCAGGAATATGCTGAGAGGGTGATTGAGACTGGGTGTGGTGGTACACACCTATAATCCCAGCACTTGGGAGTCTGAAAACAGGAGCACTACAAATCCAATCTGTGTAGTGAGACCCTATAAGCCCTGTACTAAATACACACACACACACACACACACACACACACACACACACACATATAAAATGTATAAGTTGCTTAAGTAATATGTTTGAAGAGACACATCAAGTAATGATTGCATGTAAATAAGCAAAATCTCAGCTGTTTCTGTATTATTTCAAGGAGTTTAACTTCAGTGCTGTGATTTTATTTTTTAATTTTGTTCCAAAAGAAGAAGAAATACATTTCCTGTCTTCATCCCAGCATTTAATCTAGAGTCACTATGCGGTTCTCTTTCAAATATACTTCTTTCTAAATAAAATTCTAGGTTGTCATTTTTGCTTTACTTCTAAGTTTTGAGAGTTCTCTTGTTTTAGTAGAAGAAACTGTCCTGAACTTTGTGACTGTCCTGATCTTTGTGCTGTGAAGTTTATAAACTTCCTGTATGCATGCATGTGCACACACACACAAACAAACACAATTTAAGGCCTTGTTTTCCCACTTTTTAGTGGCAGATTCATCTATAGCTGCGGCTAGAACCCCTATGAGCTCTAACAATCTGGTGTTACATGTTCATACCTTTGCTGAATTCTGACCTACTCTGTGGTGCTTTTCTCTTTAGATTAAATTCCTTAATCTTTAATCAGCTAAATGGTCTCCATATAATTGTAAGAAAAATTAGTCTTATATATTTGGTGACTAACCTTTAGAATAGGTAGAAAACTTTTCCTTGTTATCATCAGTATTTCCTAAAATTTCACCATTTGATGAATCCAACTGTCTCTCATTTATGTGTCATGTTGTATGGCAGATGTCTCCTCATAGGCAAGCCTTGGATGTGGAGACGAACCTTTTCTTTTCTTCACAGCCCACTCCCTCAGAGAAAGAGCCATTTATGTAAGACACAACACAGCTGCATCTCTTCCCCTCTTCATTCTCCCCTAGGAGAACTTTCCTTAGAGCCCTTTGCCTGATGCAGTCCTCCCTGAAATGTTCCCATACCAAACTATACCCCTCAAATACAGCCCCTTCACCCTTTATGATGACTGTTTCCTATTTAACTTAGCCCACAGACACAGAGCTTGGGACCATTTTGCTTAATGTCCCTTTCCTGCTGCTTGGTATTAACAGGCGGGTAATAAATATTTGTCAAATGCATGAGAGGTCTTACTAGACTGTTGGGAGTAAAAGCTAGGAGTTAAATTGTACAGTCATGCTGAGTTGTGCAATTGTCAGGCTATGGATATGCCTAGGGAGCTTGGTAGGGTGGGGGTCCTTTAAAAAGAAAACAAGAACTCATTTGGCAAACAATTTTAGAATTTCAGACCCAAAACACCTCATAAGGTGCTATCTTAACATCACCTTATAAAAATTAGATTATTATTCCAAAATAATTGAAAATTTATTTTTAGAAAATTCCCAAAATTTGAAGGTAGTCACATTAACTTACTAAAATCAAATTTATCATCTTCAAGTCCTCAACACAGACCATAACCCAAATATCTTAAGTTGTTTTGGCCCAGTCTTGTCCTTACGCCACAGCTATAACATGCCAGCTAAACAACTTTCTAATCAGACCCTTGGTAGATAAGGTGAAAGACAAAGCACTGGGGGTGTGACAAAGAAACACACACTGACAGGAGTTCTAGATGTACTTGATAACCATGAAGTTCCTTTGTTTTGTGGAAAGCAGCACTCAGAAAGCATCTTAACAAACCTCCACTGTTATTCTCATGAGCAGATCTCAGAGCATTTAGTATCTCGCCCCTCTCAAGTGGGTTTAGACCCAAAACTACCATCCTTTGTCAGATCCTTTTAAGAACTCAAGGCCATTTCTTCACAGAAACAATGTTGTAAGTGGATGGAAGTTTCCCAGGATAGCTCAGCCAAAATCACTTATTCTACAGTTGAGAACAAATACATTTTCATTTACAAAAGTAGAAAATAGTACAGTAAATGTGCCATTTTCTTTTAAATGCCATAAAATGTATCTAAGCGTAAAGAACATAGAAAAACATGCCAATCTTTGTCAGGTCTCAAGGGCTGTTAATACACAATACTGAACACAAGGCACATTAACAAGGAACTCGGTTTCATAAGTCCTATCTTATTATGAAGTCAATAGGGAACACAGAGATAGCTGTCTCCTAACACTCCTCCACACTTCTTCCTTTAGAGATAGTCTCTATAAGACTCAAGTTGTAGCTGGATGCAAGGACAACCAGAGCGGTCTATTGTACACCCCTGTGTGCACAGGTATGACCACATGATTAACTCAGTTGACATTCTGAAATGATGCATGTGACTTCTAGGTTGTGATCTACAAGCCATATATTCCCTGCCCTTCAATTATCTGCAATACACAAATGCTGAAGAGTCGTCCCGGACAGCGCAGGGAAGGTGACCCCCGGGGGAGGAGGAGCACAAGACAAGCTTAGATGATCTTGGCAAGTCAGGCTTGTGGTCATTGTTATGTCAGAGAAAAGTAAGTTTCTGGTTAGCCTGGATCACTTTTAGTTTGTGTTTCTCTGAAATAGCAGCCAAACATGTACCTTAATCCATGCCAGGCGGAGAGGGACGACCAAGGAGAACAATCTTGTGGAGACTCTGCAGCAAATATCTCCAGAATACTGCTAAATTAAGGGAAAAAAATGTTTAATCCTTAAGATTTTTTCTTTCCCTTGAAAAGCACTATTATTTCTCTGATGAACATCTACCAAAATAATCCATAAAGATACTTTCTTTGGGTCATTCTCTGCAGTCTAAACCCAAAGTTTATTAGTAATTCATTCTTTCTCCTTCCTCCTTCCCTACCCTCTTCTTCTCTTCCTCCCCTCTTCCTCCTTCCCTCCTCTTCCTTCTCCTATTCTATTCCCTTCCTCTTCCTCCTCCTCTTCCTTCTCCTCCTTCCCTCCTTCTCTTCCTCCTCTGCTCCTCTTCCTCCTCTGCTCCTCCTCCCCCTTTCCCCCTCCTCTTCCTCTTCTTCTTCATCATCGTCTTCTTCTTGTCCTCTGTGTCTGTGTCTCTCTCTGTGTCTGCATCTGTATCTCCATCTCTGTCTCTGTCTCACTCACTCTCTCCTTTCCTTTCTTCTTGCCCTCCTTCCTTCCTTCTTTCCTCTGTCCTTTCTCCTCTCTCTAACCCTGAACATGTGGCAGGATTGGGCAGAGAGTAAACATCTAAAGTTCAATAAGACAAAAGGCCTTACCCACCAGGATGTTACAAATCCATAGAAAAGACAAAAAGGGAAACAAATAATATCTCTGAATGAAGAGAGTGCTGCGATGCACTTATTCCGAATACTCTGGAGATACACAAAAATAGCAAGACCTTTTGAAAGTTATCAGGAACTTTGCAGCAAGCGGGAGCATCAGAGTTGCAGCTGAAGAGCGCAACTTTCTAGCTAATGAACGTGCGCCAGCATTGAGTGCAGTGATGACTGCTCAATGCTGAGTATAGCAGACGCCTGGAATCACACACGTTCAGAGAGTAAATTGTGTGGCATATAAGTGATAATTTCAATAATCCTGTTAAAGATATGGAGGCAAGAATTAGAGCTTCACTGAGAAAAATCTTTTCATTAATGTGATTTTCTAAAATGACTTTATGCATGCACGTGCTCACATTTGTACCTATTTGATTACATCAAAATGATTTCTAAAAAAATTATTGTTTTCCATCCAAATTTCTTTTACAGTAAGACCCAGAGGGTCAGATACTCTCCAGAGAGATCATAATTCAGAAGTGAATCATGGAAAAAGTTGTATATGTTTTGTTCACATATCCAGTTTTGGTGGTGCGTGTCTGCAACCCCAACACTCAGGAGGGTGAGGCAAAAGGATGAGGCCAGCCAAAGGTCAGCCTAAACTACATAGCAAGACCCTGCCTCCATAATCAAACAAATAAAACAGAAATACACACACACACACACACACACACACACACACACACACACATATATATATATATATATATATATATATATATATATATATATATATCAGTGTATTCTTATACAATGCAAGTATTTGTGAAATGCCTATTCATACAGATGGTTCTACATTCATATAGCTGGTTCGTTTATCTTTTTCATAGATAATGGAAACCCAGGGCAGGACACACGGCTGCAGCTCTCCCTGTGCCCTGCTTCTGCGTACTACAGACAGGAATCAGTGGGTGCTGTGAGCAAAGTTTGGAACTCACTTGGCCACTTTTGATGTCATTGAGGGATACAGGTCACTAGGACAGGAGAAAACTGAAAGCCTTGTGAACTTCATCTGTGTCCAGCTAGGCAGATACAATCACGTGGCAACCATAGGCACATCCATGAGCCTCCTCCCCTCAGACCAAGACCCTGCCTGCCTTCCAGGAACACTGTAGATAGCTGAGGTCTACCCAGCATCTAGAAGGCACTTGGAAGAATCCATCCACTATGGCTACTGCATAGGGAAACTTTGGCCACAATTAACTGATGTAACTGCAAGTGGACGGTCCAATAGGTGGGGACACGGGCTTCCTAACATCCAGTCCCTTTTCCTTCTTGTCCACCCAGATCCAACAACTGGTTCTGAAGCCCCAAGTACAGTTTTTGTATCTCTACTAGGCTCCCTGTTTAAAGAGCCACATGAACAATTGCTCCAAACTCAGAGGGTGGATGGATAGAGATAAATAAAAGTCTTCCCATCGATCCCCAAACTTCCAGCATCGTTCATTACCGCAGCTGCTACCCTTAGCCTTTCACTGCTAGTCAACATCTCCATCTCAAAGCTACTGTTTTTCTGTGCCATGGAGCAGAATCGATGTCATTGATCCCAGGAAACAATAGAAGCTTTGCCCTCAGAGACAAACTCATTTTTCTCTCTCCCCAAGACTCATACTTTATTTTCCAGTTCATGTGACTTACTTACTTCACATTGACTGTGTGCTCTAGGGGACAGGGAGGAGGGAGTGGCAGTGGTGGCATTATTGTGGGCCCTTTATACAGGACTTCATCCGTGCACCAGAGCTGAGATCTCTGTAAACTCTGACACAGAAATTAACCTCTGACATTGTTCTTCAGGGTCTCCCAGACTAAAAGAAGTGAAATGCATCTTTTGCAGTAATCATAGAACTGCAATTACTTAATTTGATTTTTCAAACTGCCTTGCTTTTTAAATAATTTTATTGAGAAACAAATAGCAATGAGACAGTTTCAAAACTGATAAGTAAGACAGTTTCAATGATTAATACATTGCATATTGTTGTCTTCTTAGTGGTTATTCATAGTACAAGATGCAGACATAATATCCTGTCTAAACACTATTAGAACAAATCTTTCTATTCATTGAATTAAGAGAATATAGACATATATCTATCCTAAGTATTTTAAATATACAGATACAAAATGGCCATTCATTTGTATCCCCTTTTTTTGTTTAGTTTTGTCAGAGAAGAGTACTCCACTGTCCCTGTGAACGAGTCTCAGCCATTGCTTGACCAATTTGCTCTGTGAAAGCCTGAGAGAATGTTTTCTCTCTAGGCGACTCTCCTTAGGCAAACTCTATATCATCAATCACTTTCCTTTGTGGCCCCATATTCTCCTTGATCAGTAAATTTGGGACACAACTCAGCTACAGGATGTTATAGTACAGGTTCTCCTATGTCCTCAGTCTTCACTAATCTTGAAAGGCTAAGGCCAAAATATTGGCTGTCCTTGCAGCCTTTCTTTTTCTCTAACTTTTGGTCTGCAAACTTATGTTGTTATCCCTCCAGAAGAGAAGCTTATTATTATTATCCTACAGCATAGGCAGTTGAGCTTAATCTCACTTTCTGTCTGTATATCAAACATTTTAGACATAACATGGAAGAGTTATTTTCCATCAAGTATTGATGTGTATTAAGTCCCTACAAAAATGAAAAAAAAACTAAAAAGATAAAAAATATTAAAAAAATAGAAATAAACAATTAAATATTCTGCCTTGTTTATTAGACTGTGTCTGGATACTTAATATTGTGTCCCCTTTCCTCATGAAAATATCAAGCACCCCCTTAGGAGATTTTATTATATGTTTGAGGGCAAGTAAAAATCTTTACAAAGACAATGTATCTTATATATTCAAAATCAAATATTCTGTAAGTGTTCCGTATTGCACACTCATTTATCCTGAAGTCATATAACATATATATACACATATACATATATAAATTTGGTTATATATAAGATATATTTGAACATATATATATAAGATATATTTGTATATATAATATATATTTTCTCATAAATATTATATATATGCAAGGATAAAGAGGAAAAGATAAACTTCTTTTTTTAATTGTGACATTTCAAATTAGACAAACATGAATTTGAGACTATTATTTCCTAGTTGTATACTTGATGAGCTGGTTCCTCTGCCTACACTTCAATTTTTCCTTTTATAAAATAGAGATAAGAAAAATTCCCATTACTTTCAGATCCACCATCTGTGGTAGAACCGCCACCAAGACGCAGATTTTCATGAAAACCCTTCTAAGGAAGACCATCACACTCGAGGTTGAACCCTTGGACAGTATAGAAAACATAAAGGCCGAGATCCAAGATAAGGGAGGATTTCTTCCTGATCAGCAAAGGCTGATGTTCACTGGTAAGCAACCAGAGGATGCTGATCACAATATTCAAAGAGTCTACCCTTCATCTTGTGTTGAGACTCCGTGATGTTGCTAAGAAACAGAGGAGAAGTCTCATACCACTCCTGAGAAGAATAAGCATAGGAGAAAGAAGGTTAAGTCAGCTGTCCTAAAGTACTACAAGGTGGATGAAAATGACAAAAGTAGTCATGTTCATTGAGAGTGCTACTTTGACAGACATTATTGTGGCAAGTTTTGTCTGACTTACTGCTGCAACAAACCAGAAGACAAGTAATTATAAGTTACTTATAATATGAGCTAAAAAAAACTCCCCATCTTAAAAAATTAAGATCATTTATGTAAAATATGTAGCATATTCCTTGTGCACAGAAAGGTAATGAATGCAAAAAACTGAATGACTTTAAAACTTTCATATTATTTTTACCGTTCTATAAAATAGAAAACATAACAATTTGGAAGGAAAAAAAAAAAGAATGTATCAGTCCAGAATGATTACTTCTTATTTTTGGAAACTCAAGTTTGATAAATTGGGCCCTGACCATAGATCCATGGAAATAGCCCATGTGTGGCTGCATGAAAATACGAGACCTATCTTGAGGAGCAATGGCCAGAGTGCCTGGGGGAACAGCAGACTGGGAAGCTTGCTACACCTTCTGGTATGAGTGCACCGCACCTTCAGGGGAACTGTCACATTTCACAAGCCCCTGTTAAGTGCCAGACACTATGGGCAGCTAGACAGCGAAATGCAAATTCCTTATCATTTGCTGTATTGGAGCAGCGATCTCTGCACCTGGACGTTTTCCCAGCTAAAGTCTAAGGCCTCAATGGCTGCTAATCAGGTCTCAGGCACCTCTAAATTTCTGGAATGAATGTAGCAAAATGTGTGGCATGTAAGACGTGCTAACTAAACATTTGATGGTGAAATCAATGAAAACCTGTCTATAATAACTCCATAAAAGTCACTGGTTGCAAATAGTGTTCTTTTAGATATACAATGGTAGCTTTTGAAAAAGAACAAAGCTCTTTATCCTATGTAGTACTCTTGTCTCACATCTGTGTAATCAAAATGTAACAGAGATCCTACGCTGGTCCAGAGACTTTCAAGGCTAAAACCATCCACTGTTGGGAAACGGCTGCTGGAAACACTATGTGAGCATCGCTGCCCGTAAAAGCACACCCACAAAGATTTGCACTAATAGTGTTTGGACAGGATATCCTGCCTGCTTCTTGCACTGTGGATAACCACTAGGAAGATAACAATGTAAAAAGTATTAATTATTGAAACTGTACTATAATTCAGCTTTTTAAAAAAGATAGGTATACAGCTACATTCTCTTAATTCAATGAATAGAGGGATCTGCTCTAATAGTGTTTGTAAATAGAACATCATCTCTGCACCTTGTACAACAAATAACCACCAAGAAAACAATATGCAATGTATTAATTATTGAACCTGTTCTACTAATTTGATTTGAAACTGTCTCATTGCTATTTGTTCTTCAATACACTTATGGAAAAATTTTTTAAAAAGCACACACATGCATGCTTACCCCTCAGAGGAGTAAGCACCTTCTCTGAATACCCATTCTAAGACTAGCAATAGACATTTAACTTCCCAGAAAGGCATGGGTTTCAAAGTGTTCTGACCTGGTTCCAGAAATCATAAATCTACATAAGTTATCAAAACCATGAATATCTGAGAAATACTCCAGAAATGATTACTATATTTAAAATAATGCACAGATTGATGGCATCCACCACACCACAGAGGAGTAGGTGCGGACGCCCTTCATCTGGCATTCAGCCAACAAAACTAAAAATACACAGATTTCCCATCCCCATCTCTTGAGATTGTCTTCATTCTGTCTACCAAATCTATATACTGAATATCTTTATTTTTTTAAGTTCCCAGATAACTCTCGGTCCAGGAATGAGGAGCAGTATTTTGAGTCATCTCTCAGACCTCTCTACTGTTAATATTCAGTGAATCTGAAATATTAGAACCTAATATTCCTTCAGGAGAGAACCTAATATTCCTTCAGGGAGTTCCATCATCCCTAGTTTCACTTACCTGGCTTGGGTACCTGGAAACACACAATTTCCTTCTCTGCTAGGTAGCAGCTCTTCAGTCAAGAGTGCGCTTTTTCCTCTGAACCCACTGCATAAACTTCCAAAGATTTTCTCAAGGATCAAGTGTGAATCCAAGCAGCCTCTAGCCTCTCAGTTTCTCCAATACCCAGAAGTTAATCCAATCAATCACTCAGAGACATTAATGTAGATGTAAAAGAACCTTCTCCACAAGGCCTACTTCATCTCTGCTCTATGATCTTAATTTCCTCATTTGCAGTGATCCTGGAATCAGGAAGTAAGGCTGCAACTTTGTCTTGTGGGAATCAGCGATCACTTGGGCTAAGCACAACTTATAAGATCAAGCCAATCTCTCCATCATTTTCCTTAATTTCCAATGTCAGTATACAAATACTTGCTCAGGAAATCATTGTAATAGTGTATAACACCATTGTCATTTGATAAATATGTGTGTAACTACTTATCTAAGCCTCCCCCAGTAGATTATAAGCATTGTGATGACAGAGACCTCGAGAGACTTGTTCCTGCCTGTCACCACACCACAAAGACAGAACCTGGAATGCAGAAGTGCTTGGTGTCCACTCACCCACAATGCGCGGGCTGGGTCTTGATGCTCTGGAGAAAGGATGTTGGTCTCCCGCCCTTGGGAAGATGCTCCTTCAGAATTATTTAGTACATATGTATTGCTCATGTCCAACATGGAAATTCTGAGTTACCTGGCCTTGGTTCTGAGAGGATGATGTCCTCATAAGACACATCAGGGCAAGGGAGAGGCAGATTGAGAAGCTGCAGATAACGCCGGCTTGACCTGTTTAAGTCAGGAATCAGCAAAGATGGGCTGTCTGCACTAGTGGAGTGGAAAGAGTGAGGAGTGGAGGGGTCTCCCTGTGCAAGGCTGATCTCTGCTCCCCTCAGAAATGGTGAGAGCACTACAGACAGGAGGGGCAGCAGTGCACAGCCAACTGAAAGATCTGTGCATCCAAGAAAGTCTGCATGCTGAGGAATGAAGGAGAGGGAAGTGGGGGAAGAGATACAATTAAAGAGCCTTAAAAGATGATAAAAAGGCGAGTTCATGAGTGTTTAACCAGTCAATTAGGGGAGATTTTTATTTACTGCTTTGTCACATGAGCCTTCTCCAATGAGGAGAAGCATTGCTTCTAAGTCCTACCTAATACTTGAGCAATACAGGGGGAAGAAACTAATATACATATATTTCAAAGTCAAGAAGCCAAAGACAATCTGTAACACTCCAGCCTGATTTGAAGTCATAAATAGAGCTGGAATGGAATTTCCAGAAATGCTGCTTCAAATGCTTGCTCTTGCCTACGTGAAATTTACTTTTCCCATTCTTGAGGTTCCATGAGCTGGAACCCTGGTACGAGGTCTCGCTAGGCCCTGGCCTATCGGAAGGGACTTCACAAAACACAGCCTTAGCTTTACAGTTCATGTGTACTCCACTAGCCCAATTGTTGCCAAAATCTGCTCACTACTAAACATTCAAGATCTTGGATTGCCAGAATTGTCCAACTTCAAAACCAAGTCAGAGTAATTTTTAGTGTCAAATCCTATTCAAACTCTTCAATCACTTACCAGTGCTATTATTTACATATAGCATAATCAAAACACTGCACATTTTTTCATTAACTTTTTATAAAATAATATAGTGGGAAACATAAAAATGACAACTTTATCAGAGGTATTCAGTAGCTTTTCTGTGTATGATATATCTTAAAGCATTCACTACATAATACAATGTTATAATCTAGACGAGACTATCCAGGGTCCCTTTCTGAACGTTTTTGCATTATCATCTTTCTTTGAATACACATTTCACGCTGTCATTCGGCCTTTCTTTTTCTTCTGTGGATGGTATAATTTCAATAAAATATCTGCCCAGTCAAAGTAATGCTGAAGATATCAGTGATGGACTCCTGGCTGACATTTCACTGCCCCATATTTTTCAATTATTGGGTCTAGTAGACCTAATCTAAAGTGTAAATGAGTTTTTGAACCCCCCCATTTTGAATAAATCACAATTGAGTTCCATATTTTTAGTCCAGAATGTGCATAAATATTTTACAATATGTCCCTCCTCTAACTTTTTAGTTACAGGATCACTGGTAGGATATTGGTCAGCACTGGCAATACCATGCATAACATTACTCATCATTTACCACGATTGCGATCTTTTACTTTTGTTTCTTCTTTCAAATTCTGTCATTTCTGTATGAGGAATAAGTAACAACAAGGAGATGTCGTTTTCTCTTTCCATCTCATAAAATGGACAGCTCCTTTCTGATCTGCTGGCATCTCTCCCTTTCCCTGTCCTTTCCTTTGCAGATCTTCTGGCATTTCCTTCCTGTTCAGTCTCAGTGTCCCAAATGTGTCTGTTCTGTATTGTAAAAGCATAACTCTGAATTTGGGAGAAAGACAAAAATTACATTTAATGTACTTATGCTAAGAATTTTTATACCATATAGCACAAAATTATAGGACTTTTTCACAAAATAGTCACAAACTAGTAAAAGGAAACCACCTGAATTTATTATTAGATTTCAATAGAATCAAACATTAGAGGTAAATACAAAGTTCTAAATTTAAAAGTAGGCAAAAATAGTAAATATAAAACAAATGAACGGGCGCGGGATTATAGCTCCTACAGCCAGGAATCAACTGACCGAATTAGCAGCTGCCAAGCCGCAGCCAGGAGAGTCAGCACGTGAACACACATACTGCACGAGTGACACTCGGGCGCACTGTGAAGCACTTCAGTCAGCTAGCTCCAAGTAGCAGCGCTGCCACTGTTTGGAGTTTCTTTTTTTTTTTTTCTGTTTATAAATTTATTAATTTTACATTTTATATTAAATAATGTATACTTAACAGGAAAATGAAATAACATATGAATGAACTTTAATATATATATTGACAAGAAACATCATTTTCAACATCATCCATTTACCTGCTTGCAAAACCTAACAATAAGAGTAGAAATACATTTCTGTATGAAATGCAATGAAAATTGAAAGCTTTAACACTGATGTAATCTTTGCCACACGTGTCAACAGCGTGCTCCACACACAAGTCTAACACTGACAGCGCGTATGATTTGCTTTCCCAGCTTTTTGGCAGGTCATACCTGCCACCTCTTCTTTTCCTGTTTTCTCAGGAGGTTTCCACTACACAGTGTACATTTAGCAGGAAAATGAAATACCAATAAAATAGAATATTAAATATGCTATAACTGTTCAAGAAGAACAATGTTTCCCTTTTTATATAGAAATTTATTTTATTTTATTTTATTGAGAAACAAATATCAATGAGACGATTACAAAGCTGATTAATAGGACATTTTCAATAGTTAATATATTGTACATTATTATCTTCTTAGTGGTTATCCATAGTACAAGAAGCAGACAGGATATCCTGTCCAAACATTATTAGTACAAATCTTTCTTCTCATAGAATTAAGCGAAAATAGCTGTATATCTATCCTAACTATTCTGTGTATACAAATACAAAATGGTTCTTCCTTTGTATCCCCTTTTTTTGCTTAGTCCTGTCAGAGTTGTGGTCTATTGGACTGTGCTGGAGTGTTTTGCTGAATTCATGCACCTAAGTATTTAAATGCCAATGGAATACCGTACGTCTCTGTTCAGGGTTTCTACTCTCCTACGGCAAGGCGTCCTACCACGGTTGTGAGGCATCACGTAGCCCCTGCAGATTCCACCAGACTCACCTCTTGACTCACTTTCACAGCTCTTTGCAGAGTCTGGAGGCAAAGTAAAATTCCAGAAGAAAAACCTTCGGGTCTCCGCACCTCTGCCATTTACTTGGGTGAGTTAATTAACCTCTCTGAGACTGAACTTTCTTTTCTAAAAGGATGTTGTCTAAAAGGAAATAATTATAGTCAGGTTAAAATAAAAGATGAGTGAAATTCCTTCTGAGAAGAGAACACACAAGCTGGTGCAGATAATAGACCTCTGCTTTTCTGTCAACAGTGCTTTTGGTTGTTTTTTTTTGTTTTTGTTTTTGTTTTTTTTAAAAAAAAGCTTTTTAAAGAAAACTAAGAATCCAGGGGCCAGGGAGACGGCTCAGTGGAATAAGTGCTTCCCTGGCAAGCACAAGGGCCTAAATTCAATCTCCCATTATGACAAAAAAAGAAAGAAGAAAGAAAGAAAGAAAGAAAGAAAGAAAGAAAGAAAGAAAGAAAGAAAGAAAGAAAGAAAGAAAGAAAGAAAGAAAGAAAACTCATAATCCAAACCAAGGACTAGTAAGTAAAACGCATTCTTCCTCCTAAGGCAACTGCAGTAAGTCCTAAATTCTCCATCTGCCACAACCTGCTAAATAGGTCTGCTCCAGGAGTCGACCTGAAGACTCAATTGTTAGCAGCTCCCCAGCGCTCGGGGAGACCCACAGCCCACTAGGTTCTCATGAATTCCCAGGGGCAGAAAGGAATGAACCTGGATCCAAACACTCCCCTTAGAATGCCCACTACTCAGTGAGGAAAACGGCAAAGATGCACAGTTTGCGTGGCACAGAGGGTCTTGTGCTCCTTGGGAGGTAGCAACACCTTCCTTAGATTCAAGGGAAGAAACCACCTCTGCTGAGCCTGAGGAGAGGTTCTCAGCTCTGTGCCCTGCAAAGACTACAAGGGTTCAAGTAGAGTTGTCAAGGAGGAGCTTCTGTCTGCAGGAGTGAAGGCCCAGGAGGCAGAATACAGGAATAAGAGAACAGCTTCCCAGGAGGCTCTGCGCAGGAGCTAATGTGGGCTCAGAATAAAACAAGGGCAGTGCGTAGTTTGTGTTTAGTTGTGCCCAAAAGCCTTATGCAGGCATGGGGCAGCTTCTAGAGTTTGTGATTAATTTGTAATTCAGTGCTGATGTTATGGGTATGAGCACTCCTGGGATTATGGGTGTGGGTGCTACACCCAGCCTGGGGCAGTAGCCTGAATGCGATACAACTGTTGCCATTGTTGCCGCTTCTCCTCCCCTTTGCTCTTGCTTTGCTGTTTTCTGCCACCATGAATGGCTGCCCTCTGCCTTGTGCCACCCTGCCTTGGAGCCAGATAAATAAGGACTGAAACTTCCACAAACTGGGAACTAAATAAACCTTTCCTTCCTTAATTCTGAGTCTCAGGTATTTGGTCCCAGCAATGAGAGAAAAGTAGCCATGACAGGCAACTTGTGAAAAAAGAAGTGAGCCTGGCTGGTTTACCATTCACTCACTCATACATGCCATTTTATGTTGTTTTTATCTTATAAACAAAAAGGAGATGCTAGAAGTTCTGCCACAGGATGGGCTATGAGCAGCTCTGCAGAGTTCTTGATTGGTCCTAGGAGGGAGAAAAAAGTAAAGACAGTAGAGCTAATAAACTGCTGTTGTTTACTCCTTTGCTTGAACTGGAAGCATGGGGTCTGGCACTTGAAATGTGTACTAGAGGTTGCCAGGTGTAACTTGTGCCCAATGCAGAAATTACCAGGCATACATGCTTCCCCTGATCATGTGCTCTACCCTGAGGGACAGTCAGCTCTGCAGATCTAAGAGACAGAGAGTCTTGGGCAAAGCACCCAACTCTTGTTTGCTGAAACCTGCACTCAAATCTGCCTCTGCCTTTACAAGCAAAGCGACCTGGAGCATACTGTTCTCTGGAACTTGGATGCTGTAGGTGTGAAACAGGAATATGTTACAATTTAAATGGGAAGGGTCCTTACAGATTCATCCTGCATGGCTGGATACCTACACGGCAAGTCAGGAGCAGAGTCCTGCTCTGAGGAAGCAGGTCAGAGGGGGCTGCTTTCCATTCCTGAACCTTTCCTGGGTGCTCTCCCTTGCCCTCTGCTTCCTGGCAGCAGGAAGCACACAGCTTTCCCCCACCGGGTCTTCCTGCCAGAACACTGCTACCTAAGTGCCAGCCAGCTGTGACCTGAAACCTCTAAAACCATGAGTCAAAATAAATTTTTCCTCCTCAGAGTCTTGTATGTCAAGTGTTTCACCCCAACAATGGAAAGCAGACCAATACCATAATCCTTCATGGGTAGAGACATAATGTATACAGTGGGATACCTACCAAGGCTAAGCATGATAGATGCACACTTTCCCTTGATCTGAGCCAAAATCTTCCTGCTATCCCCACACATTCATGGGACATAATTTTACACTACAGAAGCAGCTGAACACGTTTGCTTCCAAACTGACAAGCTAACAGTAGAAGACAGCAACCATGTTCGCAAGGTCTTCTCTGCCTTAAGCATCATTCTTCTTGCATAACAGTTTCCAAGGCACTTTTTTTCTTGCAATGCTGACATGCACATTGTTGTAGCCAGGGTATAGATTCAACACAGGACAGATAATTTATAGGATGACTTTGCAATTGTTACCCAAAAATGCAGAGAGTGCAAGTGATATGTCCATGTACTAGAGACCCAAAGATTCCAGCTGCAGGCTTGGATCCTTTATGAGTCCATTTGGAGGCCAAGAGGCCCTGGAAATATTCTCCACAAGTTCATCTGGAGGTCTAGAGCCCATGACCATGTCTGATGGAAGTCTGTATCAAAGATCTACACTGGGAAGGCCCAAAAGCCAGTGGTAGAAGCTAAAAAGGCTGTGCCTGCAGGCTGAGGGATCTGCCCTGGAGCCAGGAAGGTTCAAGGTAAGGCCCAAAGCTCCCATGAAGAGAACTGCCATCCTCAGTAACAGCAAAGATGAAAACAGCTGAGTTAATATCAGGAAAAGCAGCAGGACAAGTTTCTCCAGGACAATCAGCAGCACGCTGTCTTCCCTTCCTGTTCTGTTTCCTCACTGCTGTCAACAACCCTCAAGCGGGTCATCTACACCTAGAACCACACAGATTCAGTGCAGCAGGGTGTTGCAAGGTGACCATTAGTTAACTTACCACGTGCATCATCATAATGGCTGAATTCTTGGTATTTTATATGAAACTATTGCTACAAGGTATTGAGGGTGTGACTTTCTTCCAAGCAATCTCCATCCTTTCACTCTTTCTATAAGGGAGATAGCAAACATCAAACTCTGGAGAGGCTGCTGACCCTGTTTCTATTCCCTTTAGGCCCTGGTCTGACAACTTCTTAAATGCAGTCTTAAGACAAGCACAACAGAGGAAAAAACTTGAGAACCATTGGTGTAAGACACATGGAGCAGTGTTCATCTGACTACCCAAAATAACCAAGACTAACAAGACTAAAATAACCCCGACACTTCATATTAAAGAGGCTCGGGCAGGCTCCTGCTAAGACCATGCACAAGGCAGTGCTGTCATTTTCAGTACAATTACCCTGGCTTCAGGGATCCAAATGCAGACCCAGACAGGTACAAAGAAAAGCCTGGTGAAGAATCCTCATGTCCTTCCCATTAGTAAAGAGAACAACTGACTCTTTTTTTATTTTCCTAGAAGTTATTTTATTTTATTTTTAATTTATTGAAGTACAAATATCAATGAGACAGTTTTAAGATACCTTGACAAGATGGATTTGATAAATTAGTACATTGCGAACTGTTTTCATAATGTTTTTATATCGTACAAGGTGCATACATATTATACTTACAGATATTATTATACCAGATGTCTCTTATTAGTAAATTAAAAGAGTGTAGCTGTTTACGAATCTTACTTTTTAGACCTGAATTACATCAAAGATTCAATAATTAATACTTTCTACCTTGTTATTATTTTACCTTAGGAATTTGGAGTTTCTTTTCCAGCTGACCCTAATCCACAGCAGATATGTTTAGCAGGGTATGTTGATTACTTTCTGTGCACCATGATCTACATAATGCCTCAAGAGTAACAAGGTAATTAACAACACTGCTGAAGGCTTCACCATGGAAGCTGATGGACAAGACCATAGAAATAGTTGCCCCTCTGCTTCTGTCGGCTCTCATCTTCAGATCAACCAGCTGCAGACTGCAAAAATTGCATGCTCCAGTATCTTTATCTTCTCATAATTTTCTGAATAGTGCAATAAAACAACTATTTATGCAGCACTTGCACCCTATTAGACATTTTGGATGATACAGAGATGCTCTAAAGTTTATGGAAGAATGTGCTCGGATTATATGCAAGTATGGTGCCACTTTCTAGGAGGGTCTCAAGCTGTGGCTTCATCTTAGAACCAATCTGTCCTCCACACTGAGACCTACCTACATACTGCACTAGAGGAAGGAAGGGTTATTCAAATGTGGATTTTGTGCTTCAAATCTAAGGTCAGGGAAGAGTCCACCAGAGAAAAAAAAAGAGGCAGGTAAAAGTACCAAGGTTTATTACGAGTACCAGGAGTGGGTAGGAAGCTATCATAGAGGTCCTCAGAGCTACAGTTTTAAAGCTACTGTAGAAATAGAAATATTTCACCAGGCTGAAAAATTAAAAAAATGAGAATTCCAGGTCAACAGAATAACATGCCCAAGGTCCAAGGAGTATCCAGACCCTGCAGGGAGCATGAAATCCAGTTAGCAGAGAGGAACAGCAAGGTCCAAGAACTGAGGCAGAGGGGAGGAAGGGGAAGGGAGAGGAAAGGCAAAACAACTAAAACCTTATCAAGGTCTCTATATATTCTCCACAAGGAATATATTCATTACATTTTTGCAAACATGTTTCAAACACTGAACCATTTACAAAGCAGAACCCATCAGCAATATAGATTCCCCCCCAAATATTCTTTGAACCATAGAAGTGACTTGGGACAGATTACAGTGAGAATCCTGCTGCAGTAGTGCAGAGAATAAAATGGAAGAGAAGGACCAGAGACAGGAAGATTGATTAGAAGTCCGGTGCCCAGGTCCAGAGAGGCAATGAGATCCCCTGTTTATATCAGAGGCTGTAGGGAGACAAGACAGTGGATTCATAGAAATGCTGGCCAATGAGCTACATTAAGTGCATCTTAGTTCTTTCTGCATAGTGGCACTGCATCATGACTGGGCAGATTAATTAAGGATCTTCCAAGCACAAGCACAATGGAACCACCCTGAGGATGAGGGGCCACTCTTTGGCATATATTTACACTGTACAAAGGTACCAGGGCAAAACACAATCCTTTATTTCACTATTTATCAAGTACATAACACACTACATTCTCATCTATTGTCAGGTACTATACTATGCTCATTAGATATGCAATCTTAGGGCCGGCCAAATAGCTCAGCAGATTAAAGCACATGGTAGCATGCATAAGGGTCAGAGGTTCAATACCCAAGCCTACCATGCTGGCCCTGCTCCCAGGGCACACTGAGATGGCAATTAAGACCAGGTTGATGGTGCACGCCTGCAGTTCCAGCTCCTGGAAGGCTGTAAACAGGTGGATCACTACAAGTCCTATCTCGTAGTGAGACCCTGAACACCCTGTAGACCCTTCCCCAAAATACAGAAGAACGAAATGATATACAATCTCATTTTAAATTGCTTTAAATTTGTTTGATGATTTTAGAGTCATAAGACAAGAGTATGAGCATAAATACCTTGCCCAAGGTTATAATTAATTAACTGTTGGTTTAAGTAGATAACAAATCAGGAAAACATGTCACTTGACAAGGCACTGCTGATATGTCCATATCCCAGAAGCCATGTGGCCAAGCTCATGAATATTAATCACTCAAGGAAAAGGATTTCTCATCTGCATTGATGATAGCAATACAAACTGGCTTGACCTGCTTAGAAGGAAATTTGGTATGACTTAACAAAACACTGTGCGCACATATCTTTTCTTAAGAGTTATTCATTCATTTATTTGGTATAGGGTTTCACCACACAGCTCAGACTTGTAGTGATCCTCCTGTCTCAGCCTCCCCAGTGCTGGGATTATAGGTGTGTACCACCATGTTCAGTTTCAGTGACCAGCACAGTACAGCTCCCAAACAGCATGTGGCACCAGGAATTGAACATGGGTCCTTGTACTTGCCAAAAAGGTGTTTAGACCATTGATCTATCTCCCCAGCCCAGCACATATCTTTTAACTCCACCACTGTACTTCTAATACTCTGCCCAAGAACAATGCTTGCAACAACATGGAAATACACAAAGTATAATGCAGCAATATGGTGAATGTTTGCATTTTTAGAAATTATTATAGAAAAGAAATATTGCCATTAATGTGCCTCAAATGCCTACTTACCTGACCCTTCTTTACACTTTCTGAGGCAGCTCTGAGAGACTTATTTCACGAGTGCCTTCAGCTGTACATTTGTGGCTGCCGCAGCATCCTGAATATCACTGAAAATGGTTACCTTTCACAGTCATTCTGACTTTGGAGAAAAGCCAGAAGTCATCCAGTCAATATTTTCAATAAAGTAGATGAGGGCACAATATGTTATTATAAACTTGCCACTAGGGACTGAGGAGATGGCTCAGTAGAATAAGTGCTTGCCTGCAAGCACAAGGGCCTGAGTTCAATCCCTGGTTCTGCAAAAAAAAAAAAAAAAAAAAAAAAAAAAAAAAAAAAAAAAAAAAAAAAAAAAAAAAAAAA